>LIEC01010604.1:0-21257 GCA_001925005.1 Drosera capensis | reverse complement strand
AAGCATTCACATCTTACCCATAGGTGATCAGCCCTTTTAGTCTTTAGCCAGAGCCCAAATATTCTTCATGAGCAGGGTTCTATTCCGTAAACCACACCTCATCAGACCCAAACTTCCTTGCTCTTTAGGTCTTCAAACTTCATTCCGTGCGGCCAAATTATTATGTTTGCTCATCTGCTGTCCAAACCATAAGTACCTCCTGCAAATTTTCTCCACTTCAGCTATCACTCCAATAGGAATGAGAAAGATTTGAGATCAATACACATGAAGAGTATGCACTACAGTTGCCACCAATTGGAGCCTTCCTGCATAAGTGAAAAGGCCAGCGGACCAAGAACACACCCTCTTAGTCATCTTATCAATCAAAAGAACATAATTCCTAACATGTAACTTCTTAGCAAACAATGGTTCCCCCAGGCATAGGGCATTCATGACTCAGACTCGAACAATCTGGGCTTGCCGTTGTTGTCCCAGTTGTGTCTCGTGAGAAAAAGATAAAGGATATGCCTACAAAAGTGGGCATTTGGTTTGAGTTGCTCCAGGTAGATAGAGAGAATGAGTTAAGGTCCACCTGGCCATATACTTGGTGTGTCCCCTTGCCGTTCATTTCCATGTCCCAGTCATATGCACTCTCAACCAAATTCTAAAAGGAAAAGAAATTATTCTTAAAAAGTAATATAACTGAACAACATAATAATTAAGAAAAAAATTAAATAAGATAACTATACTAAACTTTAATGTGTATCCATAAAACTTGAAGCTTTAAGAGACAGAAAACGTTCATTTCTCAAGTCCTTTGCCTTTAAAATCTGTTGCAAGTATGCATATTAATGATATTCTCCTTTCCTGAAAAAGTTCCAAGTATCAAGATATTATGATGAAAGTTAGAAAAAGCTGCCGAAAGCCACTTGTACTGTATTTCCGCTCCAGAAGATTACTGATGATGTTGGTGTAACAAACATGAAGTTTTAACTAGATATCATTGATTATGAAAAACTAATTCTTCGATTTTAGTTTTGTTCTAACCTTGGAAAACTTTCTCTGATTTGCTGTCTGATACATATTCAATGAATTTGCGGTAACTACATGATAACTCCTTTGGCATATTGGAAAACTAGATCAGTTGTTCAATTGCATCTTGTAATGCTTGGTTCCATGATTGAATTCTTGCCTTGCATCATCCTTTTGAAGCCAGTCTTAGGTTGACAAATCTTGGCTAGAACATCAGTAATTGACCAATGGTCCATGTAGTGTGTTTGCTATCATCAAAACCTCAATCACAAAAGTAAAGAGAGTTGCTTGTCCTTTTTTTTTCTTTTTTTTTTCTTTTTTGTCAACTTTTAAGTTGAGTATAGATGGCACATCTTATTGTAATGTGGTTAAGACAATTTTTTGTTTGTCCAGATCACATCTCTTCCTTGGCAGTAGAGATGAATAGAAGCTTTAAGTTTTCTTTGCACTTTCTATGAGCATCGTGGAGACCTGATACTTGTCGACATGAACAACAATAATTGACCGGTTTATGTATTGCGGTTGCTCTCCTCTAAACCTCAATCGTAGTCATGAGGGTAAACACAGTTCCTTGTCCCAAACCAACTTTTTTTGTTTGACTTTTTAGTTGAACATAGATATCCCATCATACGGTAATGAGAGGAGTACAATTTTTTATTTTGTCCAGATTTCATGTCTTCCTTGGCAGTAGCGAGAAATAGGTTACAGTTTTCTGAGCACTTGACTATCAATGTTGTGGAGACCATTAACTTACTGACATGACCTGGTGATCTTTTGTTATCCAATAGGATGACACCAATAGTGAACAAGAAAGCAATGATGGAGTTGGACCATCTCGTAAACCTCAAAAGCGTAGTCGAGGAAAAGTGCGTTCTGCTACAACTCGAGTGCTACAAGAGAATTTTCCTGATTCATCACAATCCCATGCTGCCCCATCAAGTCCTGTGTACTTGTCATTGCTTAAGAAGCAACCTGGTAGTAAGCTTTCCACTTTTGCTAATTCTTAGAGTCCTGTTCTCTCCTAGCTGGTGTTTACCTTGTTTTTCCCTCCACCCTTGTGTGCACTATGGCATCATTCTCTGTACTTTGGTTGTCATCTTCTTGATTCCAACTTGCTGCTTCAAAAGGTCAAATTTAATTATCTCCTAACATTATACTCGTGATTTTTAATAACAGCCAAACATATTGTGCCCGGCATATCATATCCAAGTTTTGGAGTGAAATTATGCTATTCATCTGTATCTTGTACGACATTGTTGCATGTTCTCCTTCATTGCTGTCATTTATTTCTTATGGCCAGTAGGTCCCGTGATCTTTTGGAAAGGGTTGGAGGAGAAAGATGAGTAAGCTAAGCTAAAGAAGGAAGAAGATGAAGAAAACAGAAACCAAATTCTGTGCAATATTTGGATCTGTGTTATAATTGCTATTAGTTATCATGAATTGGACAAGCCAGGTTGGTTATGATGTCAAGTGTAAAGTTTTTTTTAGCTAACCAAATTAAGCTTTCAAGACTGGAAAATTTTTATTTTATTTTTTTTCATATGAAATATTGTCAATGCTTCTTGAGATCTTAACCCTGCTATTTATTATTAAAATAAATTGACAAAGGGAAGTGCCATACTTCAAGGCCACGTTGACTGTACACATTCATATCGTCTGCAACACTCCTCTAGACTTCTTGTCCCCTTGTGATAGACGGGAAATGACCATGAAGGAGTTGTCTAATTTCAGTTTTGTGTACTCCTCATTCTAGTTTTTTGACGGCAACTTACATTTCAGCTACCCAAACTCGGGCAGTCGGGAAAAGGACTCCCAGAATTCCTGTGAAATATGCTAATGATGGAGATAACACGGAGGTCTATAGGCATGGACCAAGAATGAAGATGCGTCATGCTGATGATGATGTTGCACACAATGTGGCATTGGCATTGGCTGAAGCTTCTCATAAAGGTGGCTCTTCCCAAACCTCTCATGTCCCAGCTAAAAGGAGGGATGACATAGTGCCCTCTCTTGCTCGAAGACATGAGATGATGGTAATATTTGCTCCTACTATCTGGTAACTTTTAGTTGCTATTAGATTATTTTCAATTAGATTCTTACTTTTCTATGGAAATTAGCGTTCTGAATCCGAGATGACTAGTGCCAAGGATGTTGAAGACGAAATGGATGAGGATGACTGTGAAGGAAGTTTAGGAAGCACAGAAGCTGATAATGGACATCTTCATAGACGCATATCTGATCCTATTGACAGAAGAAGTGTTGGTGCACTAGTTGCTCAAAGGAAAGGCAAGAAGCTATATGAAAAGAGAGAATGTCCAATTGATGACTTAAAAGAAGCTTGTAGCGGAACTGAAGAAGGGAAAAGGATTGGTGGAACTAAAAGGAAAATTGTTCCTAAATATGCTGATTCTGATTACATTTGGTCACCAGGCTCTAAGAAGAGGCGAAAGAAGGACCTCTTTGGTGGAGGTATGATTTCATCCTGGAAACTTCTTATCCCTTTATATATTTATGCTACTTTTGGAAAACACATCGATTATTTTTGCGATACCTAATGGTATGATCGATTTCATATGAACTTTGAGAACCATGAATAGATCAATAGATGAAACGAGGGTTACTAACTAAAGTGCCCCGATTGAAAAAGTTTCCCTTTATGTGCAAATTTTTTTAACCTAAACTAGTTTGTGCTGCAAGTGTTTAATTGTTTTCATGTTTTAAAAAATCGAACTTCGTTATCTGATGTTTTTGAACCATTCAGTGAAGTTGGAGAGCTTCACAGGAAACTCACTTCAGGTTGGGTTTTTTTCGTGGAATGACAAGCACACACATCAAAATACTAGTGCTCAAATGAAATAGGCATAAAGATTTGGTCTTCAGCAATATACTGAAAGGACACGCATCTTCGTGAAAAGAGTTTTGTATTTTATTATTATTAATTTTTTTACCAAAAAATTTAACAAATTTCTTAAGATTTCCCTTAGTTTGATCTAAATTGGCCAGAAGCTCATTCTTTCTGGGGACCTGTCATATTTCCATCTTACTTTTGGCTCTCATGTTTATCATTGTCTCACTTTCTATGTGGAGTCCATCTAGCATTGAATTGATAGTATCGTATTAACTTTTCTGGATTTGGATTACAACTTTCCTATCTGTATGTGCAGATGAAGGTTCAAAGTTTGATGCCTTGCAAACTCTAGCGGATTCAGTGGCTCATTTGTCCGTGATGATGCCGGACTCAACAACTGAGACAGGTAGTGCATTCCTTTAGTAGAAATCAATGCGATTTTTCAGAATCTCTGCTCCACAAACAGAAAAAGAAGGAAATAGAGCATGCTTGTCTTTTTGTACAGAATATTTGATTGATCGAAATAACAATTTACCAGTCCTTTTGACGAAATCATTCTAATTTCTATATGCTATGTTTTGGAACTCTGAGAGTGATAATACTTCCCTTGGTATTGCTCCCTGTATAAGAGTCTGCGCTTTTAGCCAGCTCTTGAATGCGTTGTAAACTCTATTTTTCAATGGTCAAGACAATACTTCCGTTGCGATGAGGACCCAAATGTATGAGGAACCAAATGTAGTTTTTAAGATGTATGTTAAGCTACATAGGTCTAGGTTTTGCAGGTATCTAATGATGCAATAGGGTACTAGATGTGTTATATATTCCCTCCGCCACAAAACAATTGCAACCGGTTGACCGATAATTTATGTGTGTTGTTTTTTTTTTGTAAAGAATAATTTGCCCTTTGACCTTGTGTGAGTGGGAGGAGTGAGAAAAAGAAAAGGAGGAGAGAAAACAGTGAGACGGGTTGATGTGAAATAAAATAAATAATAGAGATATTTTGATATTTTGTAGAAAAAAAGTTTTTAAATAAGATAATGTTGTAATTTAGTTGGGACATTCCAATTTAGCAAGTGTTGCAATTCTTCTGGGACGGAGGGAGTAATTATGATGTCTCGGGTCCCTCAATATCAAGAAGATTATTCTATACGTATATACCATTGCTTTCTGTAACTCAGTACACAGTCCTGGCTATTTTCCAATACTTTGGTCTAGATAGGGTCAAGCTATATGTGTTCACCAAGGTGGGTTTATTAAGTATGCATTTGTCCTGTTTGAATCTTAATATTCAAATAATGAGCTTGTTCAACTTATCGTTTTAAATGTAATTATTTTTCATAGAGATATCCTGATTGCAAAGTATTGACTATTGAAGAGTATCCTAGAGATATTATGTGCTAGGCAGTATTGCTTAGCCTTGACAGTGGCAAATTTTACCTTAGCAATGGTACACATTGCCATGACATAAGGTCCTCTACTTTATTTGTTTTATCAATTTATGTGTTTAAAATGTTCACTAAGCATTTGATGAAATGGTTTTGCATTCAGAACTGTAACAGCTATTTTGTGTTCTGTACTTCAGAGCCAACAGTCCCACGTGAAAAAGAAAATTTGGCTGACAATGCTTGGATATCTGAATCAATCCCTACCAATCATAGGAAGGAGAAATCAAATCCAGCAGTATTGACTAAAAGAGGAGATCAATCAGATATTTTGGTTCAAGTTGCTGATTCTGGAACTGCGAATCGAGAAGAAGCCACAAATCAGGAAACTGGAGTAAAGCACAGGAGGCGAAAGTCCCCCAAATCTAAAGTAAGATGCAATTGGGGTTATAACGAGAGCGATATGCTTTTCTTCGTGGACATCCAAGCATCTTGTATTTGGTCTGTATTTCTTATTCAAGGGATATAAAATCCACGCTTTAAAAGGATTTCTCAATCGTGTCGTCCCTTCCCCATGTGGACGTGATACCATATATGGCTGGGCAAGTTCACTCTGGATAGGAAGGAAAGATTAAAAATATACTAGAAGATAACATTATTATGTCAAGTGGGGTCCATGTGGTCAAGGATTCGATATCTCTTGTGAGAACCAAAAAACAATTTTTATTTATTAGTATAATAGGGGTCAGGCTGTGTATGTCTCGTCCTTGTCACACTATGCAGTTGGTGGAATTATGTGGGGTTGTTGCTTTGTATGTTTTTTTTAAACAGATCCTTGGAATATGTTTAGAATGTCAATGGGTCGTTCAAATGCTAGTTTTAATTCAGGCTAATCGTTGTTTGTTTGAATCTAGCTAAAACATCTTATCATACAAACCATAATGCATCTGAATTGCATGATTAGTGCATATGGCATGTGGCTCTACCTGTTTCAAATTATAAGTGCCCCTTGGGCTTGTAACGTTAGTTCAAAGAAGAGTTGCCCCCTTAGTCCTTAGCACTAGAGTCACATAAATCTTAACCATAGGTTTAGCCAATATCAAATCAGGAAAGTTCAGCTGAAAAAGTTTACAAAGAAAGTGACTCGGCAAAAATTCTCAAAATATAAAATGGTAAAAAGTGATCCATATTTTATCAAGACTCTTAGTTAAGGATTAGATGGCTCGTGTTGATTTGATGAGTCTATGTCCCTCGTCTTATATGCCAAATTCCTTCTTTGCCAGCAGATTGTCTTCAGCATTTCTTAGCTTAGTTTTTTCCTTTTCTTTCCATTGAGTTGTGCGGTTCTTTATCCCCTCTTGTCCTTATTAATTTATGAATTAATGAGATACGTTGTCCTCTGCCCGGGATCATATATATCTGAACAGGGGAGGAATTCTACTAGTAGGAGTAAACACTCTTCTCAAATTGATTTTCAACCACGTCAAGGGCTTGGGGTCAAGCTTGTGGACTATTCTTCTTCAAGTACCGATCTTAAGAGAGAAGGCGACGAGTCAGCTGCAACATCTCAACAGACTTTTGCAACAAACCGGGTTATAGTGCCAACAAAAGCCAAAAACAGGCGCAAAATGGATAGAGCACAAGTCGTTGGAAACTCCGAAGAATTAAAGATTGCCAATGCCTTTGTAAATAGTCAATTTGATAAGCCGATGCATTCATACCATCTTGGGACTCTTGGCATCAAGGTCCTACTTTTTACTCACAATCTCTAACACTGCTCTTAAGCAGCAGTTTCCTAACATCTTGGGCTAAGTTGCATCTATTTAACTTGTGCAGTTGCAAGAAAGGCTTACAAATTGCTTATCCAATTCTTACTTGCGGAGGTGGTGTCTATTTGAGTGTTTTTATAGCTCAATTGACTATCCATGGTTCGCAAAAAGTGACTTTGTTGATTACCTCTATCATGTTGGGATAGGTCATGTTCGCAGAATGACGTGTGTTGAATGGGGCGTCATAAGAAGGTGAAATCCTTTTCTATGCAGTATGCACTGGTGTTATAGAGAAACTCTGAATGTTAAATAAGATATTAGTCGACCTTCTGTACTTAAATTCTGTTTGTTTGTTTTTTTTCTTCTCTGGCTGCAGTTCTCTAGGGAGGCCAAGGCGGTTCTCACAGAAGTTTCTTGATGAAGAAAAAGAGAAGCTTAAAAATTATCGAGAGTCTGTTAGAAACCATTATACTGAACTTCGTACTGGTGCAAGAGAAGGCCTTCCAACAGATTTAGCTCGTCCTCTAACAGTCGGTCAGCGTGTGATTGCTATTCATCCTCAGACAAGAGAAGTTCATGATGGAAGTGTGCTGACAGTGGAACATGATAGATGCCGTGTTCAGTTTGATCGACATGAACTTGGAGTTGAATTTGTCAAGGTAGTGAGCCTAATATGTTCCTTTTCATTTCTTACTCCCCTTGTTTCATTAAGAAGTTGCAACATTGTCAGAGTCAATACACAATTTGGAATTTTATGTGCTTTGTTTCAAAAACTAGAATAATAACCCGTGCATCGCACTGGATAAGATGTCAGAATAAAAATAGATAGCATTAAACTAACTGATTGAATTTAAAACTAAAATACTATGAATTTATTTATCGTTTCAGAAAAACCAAAATAACACGATTGAAACAATATAGTATTTTGTACATAAAATTTGATTGCTTGGTCTCCAGCTGTTGTTGCTCATGCCTTTGGTCATCCCCAATCACGCACATAAGATAGCGTAAACAAAGACACTATAAATAATCTTTTCGCAATTGTTGGTTGGTCTGCCTCCCTTCGGATCAAAACTAGTGATCTTTTCATGTTTCTCGGTTTGATTCTCTCTCTTTCTCCAAAAAATGAAACTTCAGTTAAAGCTGGTCTCCATCTCCTTAACAATGCCATGAGTTCTGTAATTATCTCTGCTTTAAATATATCATGCTGTTGAGGGTGGCTTCCTTGGTATCAGCGGCTAGTAGCTACAGAAGCCAATGTAAACATCGGGGAGATAGCCACTAACAGTGACAGCATTAGCAATGGCTTACAATTGATGAAAGCTATTTCTGTTCTCTGATTATGTTTTCACTAACTGCTTGTCAAGGGGTACTAAAGCCTTGATCCATGATCTGCCATAGAACTGTTCTCTTACTGATTACTGTGACAAGCTGGATTGATCCAATTTGAATACTGTTATGCAAATGACCTGGTGTATGTCATGTTTGTGGCATGTTGTCCTGCAGGATATTGATTGCATGCCTGCAAATCCATCCGAAATTATGCCTGCATCTCTTAATAGGCGCATCCCGGTTGACAAGTTCTATGAATATCTAAAGCAGATGAAACCGGCCGAGAGATCTCAGGATTTGAAAAAGGAGGTGTACAGCAAATCTGTTCCAAGCCAGCAAATCCATAGTGCCAATCTTGCTGCATATATTCTGCCGAGTTATCCAATTAGTAATGCTTCAAGGCAGCAAGGAAAGGTAAGTGAATCCTTTCTAGTGTTTTATTTGTCAACCTATTTCTGTGTGAGTCACTTATGTGACCTTTTAGTTGTTGAAAAAGCCTTGGTTCATTATAAGACATGTCTATCAGGACAAAGAGGTGATCATATGTGGTAAAAATGCCTTCAGAATTTCATGTCTGAAACCTACACCATGTAATGGCATGTGCTTCTTGCGATACGACATGGTTCTTTTAATGGTACCTTTTGTCTAACCTGCCAACCTGCCATAATTGTTAGGCCCTATAAATTTAAGGGTTGAGGTTTCCATATTGGCAGTGTATTTTGCATCTGTTATCTTAGTCTGAATTTTTTTCCCGTGTCACCTTATTAGTGTTTCTTTATGCTGCAAGGTGCTTGATGCATCAGAAAACTTTGGTTTGACGGAGTTTTTGGCTTTCTATTCTTGTCATTTTCAGGAAGGCTTAAAAAGTCCAAATTCCCAATCGAAAGGTGGTCGTCATGAAGTTGTAAATGGTCAACAAGAAATTCTCTCACAATCTTCCTGTCTGTCCCTTATTCAGGCAAAGGAAGCCGATATACGAGCTCTTGCAGAGCTCTCTCATGTCCTTGACAAGAAGGTACAAAGCCGGAACCTTTTTATGTGATCTTATTCATTATTGGAGCTTTTAGATTAAGACAATTCTTAAATCGTTCCACTGCATGAAACTTCTTGACACAGAAGATGAGTCACACCAATTCAACCATACTACATATCATGTGGCCAAGTTTCTTCCCTGATGATCTTGATTAAACTATATTAAGCTGGATAATGAATTAGTCCACGACATACGTGGTTACAAATAACTTGGAAGTTTTGGATTTTGTCGAGGAAACATTTCTACCAAAAATCTAAACTTATGATAGAAGACCCACTAATGTATATCTTGACACTTCCCCTCATACGAAATCTCATTGGGGCATGGTGTAGACAACAAATACAGTGATTCATCCCACCAAGTGTAAAAAAAGGTCAATATTATAAACCACATAGGTGGTAATAAATGGAGAGAAGCAGGGATCGAACTCACGATCTCATGCCACGATCTGCTCTGATACTATGTCGAGGAATCATTTCTATCAAAAATTATAACAAAAGACTCATTGATGTATATCTTGACAGATTTAAACTGGTTTCACCTCTCATTATACCTATCATGCATGGTGCCATGAGTAACCAACTCTTTCAATAAATCATACATAAAAAAAATGTTTGTATGATAACAAGTATAACATGTGGAAAATTTCTCTTCACCCCGTTTTACCACCCTGCAACGGGAACAACATCCTTAACCTTGGTGAGGAAGTTAAACATATTGGGTAGCTCTTGATTGCATGGAGGAATATTTGTGTGTTTGTTTAGGGGAAGGATTACTTTGGATTATAGGCCCCACTATTAATACCCAGGAGTATTAGTCGCACCCTGTTCCCCCACTAATTTATAGTTAGTTAAATGGGATATCCTTATCCTAAGGCATTGGATTTAAAGTTAAGATGGACTATTAGCCCTATCCCATGCTTTTTATTGCAATAAATAATCCTATTTAATACACTTTTCTTCCTATTATCATTACAATAAATAGACTTGATGTGCAATTTTAGGAGAGTGTTGGCCATGAGCAAAATGACAAAAATATCATTCCTTTTTTCGTAAAAAAAATCAAAATTTAAACATGAATAGAAGTGGAGGGAAAATATGATTGAAGGGCACTATTGTCCTTTTACCACAAAAGACAACCCATTTTAGGAAATGTTGCAAACAAAATGCGACATCATAAAATAACAAAATGATGCAAAAATTATTAGACGGAAGGTGTAGGAGTTAGATCTTAGTAAGTAATAATATGGCAATGATCACCTTTGATCCTCCAAGAGATGTCAATAGATGATGAATGGTGACACTAATCAAGTGTAGTATGGTGCAGGAACAATTTTTAAATCGAAGATTTCATTGTTGATTATACTCCTTCTGGCCAAAAATAAATATAACATTTGATCTTTTTTCACTATTCAACCTGTATTTTAAAGATCTTCATTTTTCTCTTAATGATGTCACAAAATTACGTCATGTCACAAAATTATTTCACTGGTCCAAGGTTGAAATATATAATTTAAACTATTTTTAGTATTTCACGATAATTTTATAAAAAATAATATTTGATTATTCCGCAATGCGAATTAAATTTTGCATTGGCAAGTACGTACAGTCAAACTATTATGTTTATATTAGGATGGAGAGAGTAGCACATATTGTACTGTGTGTTGCATCAATTTCATTTTCCTAGTTTAGGATTACAGTTTATTATGTTACTTTCATATTTTGTCTTGACTTCATATCCTTGTATTTTGTGAGAATTACTCTTTTCTTTGTTAATTATGAAAAGGTGATACACATCTTTTTCTTTTCTTTTTTACCAAACGATTCTTTTTTTCAAAAAAATCACACTTCTTACCTGATATGCCCTTAGGTTATTCTTTTTTATTTCTTTCCTTCCTCGTGAGTCAATCACATGCTCTGGTTTCCTTTTAATCATTCGATTTCCTTCTTCATATATGGCTACATGATTGATCCACGCCAATCGTAATCCCCATCTTCAGCACCCCTTGAGCCATGTTCATGTAATCCCCAGACCACATTCACAACCCACTTCATCAATGGTGAATCCTTTGTCGACCCTTCACGCAAATACTTTTCATTCTATAATTGAGCTCTTTTCTATGTCTAGTAGGGATTTCAATCCTTGCCAATATCATCAAAATCGAATCTTGTCTGATTATGTGAATTTGATGATTTGTTCCCAATCAACGCCGTCAATGCCGAAAGAGTGACCGTACATGTGAAGATACATCTCGACCTGTTCGCAGGATATCAAAGCTCTTACTACATGAGTTTCCTCTACATCATCCTTGGCACCAATCGATTCTTTTTTCCTCTCGTTTCCCAATCTTTTAGATTATGGGTTTTTTTATGAACTAGACAGGATTGATGGTGGTCGTCGTTGTAGTGGTGGAGGAGGAGTGGGGAGGAGGGTAGGCGAAGAAGATGTTTGGCATACTGTTTAAGTCCATTCGTGTACTGTTTAGTGTTTTCCGACGATGATGTCAATACGTTTGACGCACTGTTTCAGTCCCTTCGTGCATTGCTTTATGTTTTTCGACGATGGTGGCAATACATTTGGCGTACCATTTCAGTCCCTTCGTGCACTGTTTAATATTTTCTGACGATGGTGGCAATGTGTTTTTGACTCACTGTTTCAACCCCTTCGTGCATTGTTTAGTGTTTCCGACGATGGTAGCAATGTGTTTGGCGCCCTGTTTTCAACCCTTTCGTGTGCTATTTAGTGTTTTCGGGCTATCGTGACAATGTTTTTGGCGCAATCGGATTTTGATGATTGGTCGATAAGTTGGAGGGGAAGATTTAGGGGATGATTGATATTATATTTCCTTTAAGGGATTGATTTTTTGTAATTGTTTGATATATCTTCTATTTCTTTTTTGAATGAAGGGGCAATATTGGATTTTAAGTTTTTATGTGATTGATTGGTAATTGAAAGAAATAGGTTTTACTAAATCGTAATAAAAAATTTTGAGTGACACCAATCCGTAAATCTCTCTTGTATTTTCCCTATGACCTATGATGTATTTGCTCCTGAAACATGGGAGCAAGACCTGATAAAACGGTGATATCTTCACCTCCAAACCTTTCTTTTGAACATGATATCATATCAGCAGAAAAATATGAGTTGTTGACCTAAGATAAAACTAAATCCTTGGCTTCCAATTCGCCTAAGTTGAGACATCGTGTCTGCCAAGGCCATTGTACACATCTGTGTTAATCGTGATTACTGTCTAAGTTCAATCTGTATTTGAATTTAGGCTATAACTAACAAGATTCTCATTGTCTGCTAAAGTGCAAAACTGATTTTGACAGACAAAGAACTCAATAATCCAAAAATTAGTTATAACTAATTGTACTATTTCTCATTAATATACGTTGAAATTCTTCAAATGAAAATATAAAAACAAAAACAAAAATATACGACAATAAAAATATGTATATTCAACATTCCTTAATTCGTCAAAGGATAGTTTTATGACAGATTATAATGACATTCATTTTTACCATAGATGGTTCACGTTGGTGTGGTTGAGTTGGCAACTCATCTTCTTGCATCATTCTCCTGATTAGCTTGCAAAAAACTATTAGAAATAAGAGTCTTATGAGATATTATGGTAGGGTAGTTCTTGGTTTAAGCTGTTTTAAAGAATTATCTCAAGGAAATGTGAGATTGCAGACACTTCTCTTGTAATGTTTTTTTTTATTCGCATTTTGTCGGCGTTTAAGGCTTGAACTTGGGAGGGTTGATGGTATGTGCTGGAACGGAGAATTTCAGGTTGTGTTTTCCTGAGGAAATGAAGTGGAAATGGGACAAAGAGGAGGGGACAAGGTTGGGCATGAATATTTATTCAAAATGGCACCCCTGCCTGATTCTTTTTTATGACAAGGAAGATGGAGTCATACTTTTAATTGCTTGTGTGAGTGGGTTATAGCTAGGCGCAAGGCTGTGTAATAGACACTATCAATAAGCTGATTAGTGGCTATTATAGGCTGCTATAAGGTTGCAATCAGCTGCCTGTTTTGCAGCATTTATGTCATTGCAGAAATCTTAAATAAGATATCAACTAATAATAATAACATAATAATAATAATGTACTTGTCAGGTTGCTACAGTGTAGTATGAGTCTACGTTATGTCATGCTCTTACTTCTATTGTAGTCTAGTTGAAGAATAATTTCATTCTCATTGTGCTTTCTTTTTTCTTTTCTTCAGGATATTTTGGTGAGCGAGCTTAAACGAATGAATGATGATGTAACTGAAGAGGGTTCTCTCAAGGATGTGGATTCCTTTAAGGATAATTACGCAGCAGTGCTTGTCCAACTTGATGAAGTTTTTGAACAGGCATGCATATTTTTTACCATCCCTTGCTTTCATAAAAGAAACAAAGGAATCATAGATCATGCCTGGTTAGAACAAAAGGTGGCATATATTAGAGAGCGAATATGTTCTATTTTGGGATTTGTGTCCTGCACATCATGAACTAATTCCGCAAAAAAAAAAACATGCTTTGTCACATGCACTTTGTTACCCTTAAAATAAGGGACTGCTATAGCATTTCCAGTTGCAGGTTCGAATTGTGTTTTGCTTACTGCTTCCAAAATGGTGCTGTTATGAAGAATATTGTTTTTATGTATTCTTTAATGCCCTGGTTTGTAGGTCGCTTCTGCTTTGATTGGATTGAGGCAAAGGAATACTTATCATGGAAGCTCCTCAATTTCGTCAAAGAAATCACTTGCTTGTTCAAATGATAGAGCTGCATTCATTGCCTCTTTTAATCAGTCTATATGTGAGTGTCAAGGTTCTGGATCTCATCTTCCAAAAATTGTTGAGACCTCAAGAATGAAAGCACAGAAAATGGTGGATGCTGCAATGCAGGTACACAGGAAAACTTTGCTTTAATGTCATTCTAAATTTTATGGAGGATTCTTTTCTGTTGTCTTAGGATCCCATTTGACATCTCAATTTTTGAGTGATCCAATCGACAAATTTACATTACGCATAAACTCAACCTACCCACCTACCCACCTACCCAACACCAAAACCCATTCCCCAAATGTCCTTATTCATATTGGCATTTGAAGTTCTTCTAGGTCTCTGTACTCTTTTTCTTTAACCAAAACAATCGGTTTTTTCGCACTTCTAATTGCCTTCCTACATGTCCACTCCAGCAGTCTGTCACAAACAAATGCTCTTCATTTTCTTTTGAGGCAACTTTACTTGGCTGATCGAAACAATATGTTGGTAATAGTGTTGTTAAAGTCACTTCCCATTCCGATTCCACGTAAGCAATTCTACTCTTTGACATTACTCTTTCAACCTCTAGTTGTTGTGCCGCCCAATTGTTGATATTAGACCTAGATATGATCTGATTGATCATCAGAATTTCCAGAACCACTTGTTAAAATTAGCTATTTCCACGTGTAATGATTTTACTAAATGCACACTTTATGTTCAAGGTCTTTCCCTTGATTCCGTAAAACTATAATATGCTATCTCCTTTGTGCTTGCCCATATTTTCAAGTTTACTTCAAGGCTCTCCTTTGTTTCATCCAAGTAAACCATGTCACACAAGGAATGCATCGAAATTACATATTTTCTTGGACAGTTTTACTTTTTCCATATAAAATCACAAGTTCATTATTTCAACTTAAAACACAGCGAATTATTGTTGTAGTATCCCTAGAATAAATGCATACCATCTAGTCCTTTTTACTCCTCCCTCCATCCCAATTTAATCGAAGCGTTTTGATTTGCACGAGAATTTATGTGTGTTTTGAATTGTAATGTAATGATATTTTTATTCTTGTGAGTGTGTGAGAGAGAAGTGAGGAAAAAAAAAGGATGAGAAATGATAGTGGGATGGTTTGACTTGGCATGGGATGTTTTGATAGTTTTGTATGAAAAGAATTTCAAATAAGGAAACATCTCATTTATTTTGGGACGGCCTTAATAGAAAAATGTTTAAATTATAACTTGGGGCGGAGGGAGTATTTATTTATTTATTTTCCTAACGTGCAACGATTCCCTGTTCCTTCTCAATGCAATGTCTGCCAACAGGCCTAACGCTATTCCTAGTTCTATTTAACTTGGCAAGATTTGCCTATTGACCGACCTATTCACCCTTTGATCAATCAGCAATTGCTCGTGAACATATAAATGGCATTGCAGTTTCTCCGCAATCCATCAGAATGTCGTCAATCTCAGCTGAATTGACTTACCTTTTTGTACGCATATGTCATTGCGGTGGTTTTTCATTAGGCAACGTCATCCTTGAAAGACGGAGAAGATTGGCTTAAGAAGGCCGAGGATGCTATAGACAGTTCATGTAATTCTCCCTCAGCAAATGATCTGAGCGCTTCAATCTCGACCAGCCAGCCTAATGGTAGTCCAGCTCCCCATAATCGATCACCTCCACCTCAAGTAGTGGTTGATCATGCAGCTGAGTCAAAGCCAATTGGAATGTCTGATGAATGTGGGCCAGAAGTTCCCTTGGAGCTCATCACAAATTGTGTGTCGATGTTACTGATGATTCAGGTAATTTCATATGCATAGTTGTTGCTTTCCCTTAGCCCACCCCGGAACTACCTCCATAACGACAAATTGAAATTTATATCTATCTTCTTACTCCCTTTGGTCCCACAAAAGTGTTGCAACGATGTGATTTGGATAGTTTTTTTGTTCTGTTGAATTTAATGTCATTTGAAAGTAGCTCGAGTGTTGAACTTAATTGACAGATAATGGATCAACGGATGAGTGATAGGTTAGTGAATACTATAGTAGTTTTGGTGGGGTAATTTTGTATTTTTTTGTTGGAAAAAACATCTAAATTAGGAAACAATGCATCTTTTATAGGATGATTCGAAAAGGAAAGCGTGACATTTTTTATGGGATTGAGGGAGTATCTTTGTCTTTGTGCCCCAATGTTGAGAAATGATGACCATTTAGCACCCTGTTCTTATAGCACAAATCTCTGTTGCTGCATTCATGTTGTTCAACTTTTCAATGGTATACTAAAAATGTTATTACATGCATCTGTTTGGATTTGTAGTCTTAATTCTGTGTGCACAACTATGTTGAGGAGAAAGAGGTGCCCTAAAAAAAATTCATGTGTAAAATTTTGCTGCAGAGATGTAGCGAGCGGCAGTTCCCACCTGCTGATGTGGCTCAAATATTGGATTTTGCTGTTACCAGTTTACATCGGAGCTGCTCGGAGAATATTCCTGTATATATGGAGATACAGAAGTGTGTGGGGATCATAAGAAGCCAAATATTGGCCCTTGTCCCCAAATAGGATAAGATTTACGCTGTAATTAAACCTTGTGTCTATAGCTGCCGAGTGTGGCTATTTCTTGTTAGTGGCTCAGCAACCTCGACATTTCCTGGAGACTTTCAGGTATAGCGTGCCTCGACAGATCCCATTGTATTGATATTCCCAAGTGGAAAAACGTTTTATATGTATTTCATTTTTGTAGAAGTTAAGCTTGGGCCCTTATTTTTTCCATTATGTGTGCTATTCAGTCACAACTAGTCCTGTATTTTCCTGTAAGAAAAATTATGTAGTCATTTGTTTCTGTACTGCACTACTAGTTCCAGTTGATCTATATATAAATGTTCCTTGTGACTTGTGTAACATTCAACATATCGCAACTTGCCTATATCGCAGCCAGCCAAAAATCTAGTTGTGACAAATCGCTTAGAGAGAGAGTTGAAGATTTTTTGAAACTTGAATGGAGAAGCAAATGGAAAGTTCAAAAATAAAATCCAATAATCCATCAAATTAAAATCATAATCTTCATATCTTTCTTATCATACTAACTTTGTGTATGGTATGTTACATATTAGAAATACGGGGGTGATTTATTTTTTTATTTTTTGGGAGAAATTTAGCTTTCATTAATACCCACCAACAATCATTCACAGATGTTCAGTACATCCTCAACAAAAAGGCAAACATGATCATATGACATCTAAAAGCAAAGCTCTCAAGTGCATTACATTCCTGTACTGTGGTTGAAAGATCCTTCGATTTTGCTGATCCCATTTCATCACCATCAAGGCTGCCATCAATCTCCTGCATCTCTTTGCCAGCACAGTTCTTCCTCTACATACTTTAATCCACCATTCCAACCACACTCGTCATTCACAAGCTGGTTTCTTCAATTTCATACAGTCCAGTATAGGCTGCATCACCTCCTGCACGAAAGGGCAAAGGAAAAACAGATGGTCCCTTGTTTCTGTCATTCTCCCACATAACACACATGAGTCATCATCCATAACTCCTCTCATGTATAATTTCTCCCTAGTCAGGATTGCATTTCGAGGCACTAGCCACAGTATGGAAGATACACGAGGTCGCAGCTGCACATCCCACACAAAAGAATCCCATTTTTCCTTGCTCTTTTCCCCTCTTAATGCGGCATAGCCTTCAGCTGCTGTATAAAGACCGGAAGCATTCTTGCTCATAGTCTGTACATTGCCCATCTTCCGTAACATTCGATCTCTAACTTGAAGTATAGTCCTCTGTCCTTGCTCTCCACATTCCATTTGATAAGGAAGATGGGAAGATTAGGATTTTAATTTGATGGATTATTGGATTTTATTTTTTGAACTTTCTATTTGCTTCTCCATTCAAGTTTCAAAAAATCATCAACTTTATTTGCACTTTTTTGATGTGTGTAAATTTCGAACAATGTAGATCTAAATTCTGAACATCGTGATGAGAGACGATGGTCATTAAACAATGATATCGACTTTGAAGATGATATTTGTTCAGCGAGTCATCGTCTTTTATCAAGATCTTCAAGAATACTTCTTTGACGATAATTAAATATAAAAAAATCTAAATGTCGTGAAAAAAGATGGTGGTCGATGAGCAAGGATATCAACCTTAAAGATGATGTTTGTTTACTGAGCCATCATCACTTCCCACGATCTTCAAGAATACTCTTATTTTGAAGACGATGATTGATCTCCTTGATTAATCTCAAACATCATGGAAATGATGAGGGGTTGTACATGTCTTGAATATCATTTTGATGGTTACAACCCTTTTATCTCTTTCCATGATGTTTGGGATAATAACTAGTCCGGCTATTTTTTAAATGTATTGACAGCATGTTACATTTTCATGAAACGGACAAAGAAGCGTGTCATATAAAAATAATCAATGGTTTGAAATAGTTTTTTACTCGTCCAGTCTATAAAAAAAAAAGGACAAATTAAATTAACTAATCTTGTTCAGTGAATGTGTTTTTTTTCCAATAATTGTTTTCTTATCATCTATGTCCAACAAAAAAATATACGGATAATGTGAACGTTCATATAAAAAGGGATTTGGAACATGGTTTTCGTTTTGCTGCTTCATATTTCATTCAAATAGATATACAGATTTGCTCCAGATACAAATCTAGATGCTTCGTGTTCTATCCATTCTACATCGATAGGAATCGAAATTTATATTTGGAATAAATTAATCTGCACGTTTATTTACACTTATTTTGTGGTGCATAATCTCGAAAGATATAGATCAAAATTCTATTTGTCCAATCTGAGAATGGATTCCATTACAAGATAAAGGTTGGATCTGCACCGAAGTTGTGTTCATGCTGATTATTTTGACTCTTGACAATAAATATTGCTCATGGTTTTGTCATTCATTGAAGATCTTAGGAGTTTGGCGATACTAAACAATGGACATGGCGGAATAACTGATAGGATGTACTGCCAGGTATGTAGCTGAAATAACAAGTTCTCTCTTTTTGTTCATTGTCCAGTAAAAAGTAAAAGGTTCTCGTCATTGTTCATTGGAGTGAACGAAATGCAGAAGTTCTCATTGTGATGGCAAAAAAATGCAGCTCAACTCTATCGACTGATTCAAATGTTAAAATAGCAGATGCTATTAAGCTCTTTTCTCATACAGGTATTGGTCAACCTTGCGGTCGAGGAGCAAGTAGCTTGTACAAAAAGCTTGGTCTTAGATGTGCTCAATGTCTAGGTGATTTTGGAACATGTATGGTTTTTTTGTGAAGTCGCTAGAACTTGTATGGGTAAGAATCCTACGAAGGTGTAATTAATGGTTTTCATGTTCATATTCATACTTTACCCAATAACTTTAATCGATTTGTTCTAAATCGTTGTATACTTGACTTTCATTTTACATTCATTTGAAATTGCAAAATGTGTGAGTAGATTCGAGCCAAAAAGGGCATCGTATTTAGCTTACTGCAGCATCAATCTTTCTTTCTACTATTGGCACTACAATTTTCCTCTAAAATAGTTGCCTGTGCCTGTTAGGTACTTAGTTATGAATAGATCTATATAGAGTTTTCACTACATAGGAGCTCAAGCTCATTGATGTTTTATTGTCAATGGTTTTAATTTGTGGTTTCATTGAGAAGTGCACTAGCCCCACAAATTGACAACCCTTGAGAATTAAGATACGTCCTGGTTGCTCTAACAAATCTAGAAAGACATTGCAAAACCAGCATCATCATGGACTCATCATATGGAATGGATTCATATATGGAATTGTATGTTGTGCACTACATGTGTATCTCATAATATTGTTGAACAGAGCTTACAAAAACCTCGCGTAGCTCGCGGGTTACAAACTAGTTAAGGTACATTTGTCTTATTGAAATACAACAGAAACCCATTCTACCTCATAGCCTACATGTGAAGCTGAATTTCTACCACAATAATTATCTGAGCACATCTCCGAGAGAAAACCCTACGAAAGGAAGGATAAAATTGAAAAGATGATGTATATTCAAAAATAAAAATAGAAATAGAAAAGACGATTCTCGAAAACTAATCAGAGGACAATGCGACCACTTTTCAGAAGAGCTCATTTTCTTCCCCATCGCCTTCAGCATCATCAACGTCATTATCATTATCTTCATCTTCTTCTTGTGCATCTGGATCAACTCCCTGTATAAACAACAATTCATCAACGAGCTACAAAGAATCTTGAGTCCAGATATAACAGAAGAAAAATGATGCAACAGTACCAACAGGGAACAGACCTTCATCTGTTTCTCCAGGCGCTCCAATCCCTTCTTTGCAGCTTCATTTAGGGCGTTTATTCTGGAGTTTAAGAAGAAAGAAAGAAAACTAAAGTTTGCAACCCATGTTGATTACTTTTAGAGCCTGTTTGGCTGGACGGAAGAAAAATGCTTAAAGGTGCTTATCATTGATAATGATAAGAAACAACTAATTATGAAATTCAAAGGAGCACTTTAGCGTTTGGTAAATAACAATTGAAAATTAAAAATAAGCTTTTTTGAGTGTTTGATCAAATAAGGAGCTTATTGATGTTAAAGTTATAAATTTAAAGAAGAGATGTTGGAAGGAAAGTGACAGTTTTTTTTATTAAAAAAATATCCATAGGGAATCTGTAAATTTATGGGAGAAAATATCCTAAAAATTAGGTCAAACAGAACTGTAACTTTTCACGTTAAGAAATAAGCAACTTGAAATTGCTTATCTCATTCAAAACTTAAACTTCTAAAAAACTGGTTAAATTGATTGCCAAACATCTACTTAAAATTTCAAAACTGAGCTAAAGCAGATGTTGACCAACTTTAAACCCAATCAAACACCCCCTTAATTGAAGAAGTTGATTACTTTTAAATGTGAAGTACTCTTCAGTCACACAAAAATCATGGAATGTAGACTATGCACATATTTGAGTTTTTAATTTAGAACTTTTTTGGAAATATCCCATGAAATTATTAAGAGAGAGTGGCAAAAAAGAAAACAGGTGTGTTAAACTCAAAATTGTGGTCTTGATAAAAAAATTATTCAAGGAAATGTTAAAATTTCTGTCAGATGGTCAGATATATTAACACAGATTTTTGCGGG
>LIEC01010603.1:0-82705 GCA_001925005.1 Drosera capensis | reverse complement strand
TGAGGGGGAGGGGGGTGGGTGTTGGTTCAGTTCGTCATTTTTATGTAATAACCCCTGGGGGAAGATAAGAGGTGATCTAGGAGGTGACAATTTGGGGAGAATGAACAAATTTGTGTGTGACTCGATTGATCACTTGATTTATTTGAGATTTGGGGTGGAATTGATTTCTTTGAGATTTGGTGTGGAATTATACCGTAACAGTAGTTATAGAAGCGTGTATTGCTGCATATTTGTTATTTTTTGCATGTTCAATTACATGGCAGAATTGATCAAGGAAAATGTGCATTTTCTACTGCATGTATCAAAAGTGTAAACATGCATTTACAAAAATATAATCGATTGTTTAATTAGAAAATTTCCTCATGATACATGTTTTATAAATTAATTTTCAATTTATACAACCCGATAAAATATTTTTCATTTCATACAACTCTCATCTTTTCCTCAAACTTCTTCAATCTCCGTATTACACCATCATTGTCGTTATCACCGTGCCTCAACAATTACCACATCTCTCCCAAACTTCTTCAATCTCCGTATCGCACCATCACCGTCATCATGTCTCCTCCTCCACCACCATCGCTATGTCTCCACCATCATCACATCACTCACCACCGATCACCAAGTCGGACTTTATCGAAAACTACGTCGGTATCTCTTTCCATCTCTTCCTTTCTCTCTCTCTGTTTCTTCGTTTTTGTTTTCTTCAATTCCAGAATATCGGATTGGTTTGAAGAAAATGAAAACGATACAACCTTATGATTTACTTAAAGAAAATGATTTCAAAAAATGTGGATTTGGTTATTTATCTTATGATTTTGTTTTTGTTATTTATTTCTTTTAGCAATTTTTTTGAGAAAATTGAACTGACGTATTATTTTATTTGTATTGGTGCACTGTTTGAAATTGAATTGACGCAATTTTCTCAATTTCAATCTCAATTGAATTGATGATGCTACTAATAATCCGCAGGGCGATGAAACGATTGTTTATAAATTTATCATGAAATATCAAAACATAATAAAAATTATTAACTATAATACTGGATGAAAATAAAATTCATATCATATTGTTTATAAATATGATATATATATATCAATAGTTTTTTTTTTTTGAAACAGTTTGGCACATTCAGATTTATAAATGAAAGAAAAGGGGGTTAAAAACAAAAATCCATAAGAAAGAAAATTCAATTTCTGTGTTTCTTTTACAGTGTTCTGGTATGACAGTATTTGTTTTTCTCATGATAAATAGGATCCACTTTAAATTCATGTTTATGTTAGGTGATGATTTTAGTTTCAAATGTCACGGTTTTCTGATTCTTTCGCTTCTTGTTTATTATAGTGTTTTGAATGACATACCAGATAAACCATACTCCCTCCGTCCCATGAAAAAGACAATAGATTAATCGAACATGAGTGTCGATATAAAGTTTGACATGCGTGCAACGATGATCAAACGTATTTTTTTTGTAAATTTATTATAAAATGTTATGTAAGTTACGTATTTTAATATAATATATATATTTTGGGACGATTAGACGTAGTTTGATATGAAAACGAAATTTATATTTATGTATATAAAATTATATAAAATACGTATATGTTATATTTTGCGTAATAAGTATTGAGATCCACCATATGTTGGTCTCATTGGGTTGTCACGAGTGACCTTCCCCCAGTTGCAATAGCCTTAACTCCCTTTACATTGTATCATCTGCTTTTATGTCCTCATCAAAGCACCATTGTTGAAAAAGTCTATGAACAACGAGTGATTGTTGTACATTTCGTCTGTATTTGGGTGAATGAAGACTATGTTCGATGTATGTATGTGTCATTCTGGCTTACTTGATGCATGACCCTTATCAGTGCTGGAAAGAGTACTGGATCAATTATTGCCAGCAACTAGCCGGGGATATTTAATAGCTACACACAACACACAGCAATCTTTAAACTAAATGTAAACGGTATTTAGAGATTTTAACACTCCAAGTAAATCTTAGAGACATACATGTTTTTATACACCGTAAGATAAATCTAAATGGTGTACAAAAGATGAGGAAGCAACAAATATCATTATGAGGTTAATGCATGATAAAAAAAATGAAAATTCCATAATATTGAAACCAATACAACATAATGTACAAATTATCAAAAAGTACAAACGCTATTCTAAAGTTAATTACATACAATAAAAACATGCATTATTTGATTATTATTAAGAATGCAAATAAAAAGATAATATAATACTATTTTCGTTTTGAAAATTTTTACAACGACACGCACAACGAAGTGTTTCATTTTTATTCTGAACGATATCAGAAAATATTAAATTGGCTCAAGATTAAAGTTCAAAATGAAGTGTTTCATTCTTATTCTTAACGATGTCAGAATTACATGATTCTAAAAAAACAATAGGATTTACATCTAAATTATCTGATCCAATTCAAAATTCCAAATCCTTAGCAAAATATTTTGAGACGAATGGATATAAAGATAGGGAGTATTTGTTATCTCTTTGACGGAGTCAATATATACAATGAAAAACCAAGCTAAGTCAAGTAATCATATCTATAAAATGGTGGACAAGGGGTGATGAGCTTCATCACTACTTTATAGCACAAGTCTTCCTCATTCAAGATTACGCAGGTGTATCTCTTGCTTTGTTAACATTTGTTGTATAAAGCCTGCAACAAGATGAGTTCATCTCCAGATGGTGACGGTGTCCCCACTGCCTTCATCGTCATAGGTACAACAAAAAAAACTTTCCATTATGTCAAGTCTGTTCAATTTCTATGCAGAAAATAAGAAAATTATAACCGTTACTATATATGGTTAGAGAGCGCATACTTATACATGCTGATCATGTATACACGAGTATATATCTCCTATTTCTCATTCCATACATATATGAACCATCTCAGAAAGAGTTCTGCTTTCACACATGACAGAGTCGCACACCATTATATCAACTACTTACCTATCATGCTCACTCAATAAAGCTCAATGAAGTATCTGGAAGGTCATTTCCTCGGTGCTGTTTTCATCAACTGGAAAGCATTGAAGTCTCTCTCGTTTCCCTTTTCTCTACATTATATGTTTTTCATGAATATGAAGTGCTAGGGGCTTGATCTATTTTTTACTGACCAAAATTTTTCTTGTACGTAGTTGTTGTAAGCTGCGTTGTATTTATTTTAATATGCGTCGCTGTGGTTCTGAGATACATCAAAGCCAGGAAAGACGGTGTGCCCTTGAGTGATCCATTCGACAACTTCGGATTTGTGAGGCGGGAGATTCGTTTGGCAGTAGATAACGCGATATCAGAACACAATACTTCGAACGCGAAAGCAGTTAAAGTGTGATGCGTGCAAATCATTTTATTCGATCAATGTTTATGCCCATTGTACCCACCTCAGTAATGTTGTCAGTAAGGAAAGTCATCGGTGTTCCAACAGCGGCCAAATAGCTGTTATTATACTGTATTTTTTATTTTTATTAATTACATCTTATTTTATTATAAACTATATATTTAAAGATAAAAAATGATGTATTTCACAATTGAACAAGATATAGTTCACGGGAAGAAAAGGTGTAACGTAACAACAACCTCCTGCTGAAGCACCAACAATGCACCCTTTCAATAGTTAAGATTGTTAAATTGTGATCCTAAATAATCCATAAGAGATTTATAAATTGAGTCAATGTAGTGCTACATGAATGAAGATTTGATACTGTATAGTGTTTGGGAGTTGAGACTTATTTATCCTAATCTTATGTCCAATCGGGTTCTATAATCGATTGATGTGAAACGTATCCATATAATTTTGTCAAGTGTAGGATGTGGTGAGGAGATCCCTGTAACATATAATGATATATGTAGATCTTATCCCATAAAGAGACTATTTTCTGATATCTTTAGATGTCGAAACTCTGAATTCAGAGTTAGGAGTGAAACGGTTTATCACTAAGTCAACTCCATTTGACAAATTATGGGAAGTCTAATTACTCTAGTATTCCCTTCATCTCGGAAATGTTGAAACACTTTGACTTTGCACACATATCACAAAGAGGAGAAGAAACTGCTTGGATTACATTCACTTGGGCATTTGAGGAGCTCGTCGATAGGACACTCACTTGTTTCGTAAGAGCATCAAGTTGCTTCATGATTGAGATTGCGATGTCAAGTTCTAGCATATCCGACGCCTTCTTATGGACTTGTCTTTCACCTGGCCAATGATAGGAGTTATCCGTCATGAAATCAAGTAGATCGCAAGCCGTCCGATAGTCAAGATTCATAAACGATCCCTTAGTCCCCACATCAAGGAAAATACGAAGCTCAAAGTGGAGTCTCTTAAAGAAACTCTCCATTTTCATCCAATCAGATAACCCGTAACATGAACACTTCTTGAGCAACTCCTTAAATTGTTCCCATGCCTCATGTAGAGTCTTCGTGTCGTATTGGGTAAAGGATGTGATGTCGGTTCGAAACTTGGAGGACTTGGCCAAAAAGAAGAACTTTGTTAGAAACTTTTTATGCCATGTCGGTACAAGTGTGAATAGAAGAAGGTGGAAGGTTGAAGAGTCACTCCGACGCCTTCCTCTTTAAAGAGAAAGGAAAGAGAAAGAGTCAGATCGTCTCCTCCGTCGCGTCATTAACTTTGATAGTGTTACCTCTCATTAGGAACTTCGCCAAGTGATTGTTGAGACATTCACTTGAAAGTCTACTAAACGGCTCGTCTTGAATCATAGTAATGATTGAAGGCTTGATCTTGAAAATTCCGAACATTAATAATAGACGTGACGATCGCGCTATACTCAGTAAGAACCTTCGTCATCGCTTGCTCTTTCATCGATGACATAGGTAGTAGATGTGGATTGATTCCTGCCAGGGTTGTTTGAACCGCGGCTTTGGATTTATATTTGAATGTCCACTGGTTGGTTTGGAGGTTGGGGAGCATTATGATACGCCCCACCCCCAAAAGTTGGTTTTGATTATCTTGCGGATCCATTGAAGATGATGTTGCACGAGAGGTTGCTTTTTTCTGCTTACGGTGTCGCCTAAAAGTCCATTCCATCATGATTCTACCTTAACTGAAAAACAAAACAAAAAAAATTTAAAAAACTTTAACATGAACTATCTGCATTGATGCTATTCAATCTAAGATAGAAAACATATTCATCTACAATATATTTGTCCAAGTCCAACCATTATCAATCAGGCCACAGTCGAATCTCAATCGAGCGTTCTATCATTAAGAAAACAACATAATTTTTTTAACAAAATAATTTATTATTTGAATTTGATTATGATTGTTGTTTGGAAAATCAATACTTTCAGATTCTTTTGTAATACTAAACTAATTTTTTTTTCTATAAGTTTCTCTAATTTTATATAACTATGACTTTGTATCTCGTGTAGAACGGGATTTTGTTTTTACTTGCCACTTATCTGAACCCGATATCTACTACTCGATATGACATCAAGTGATACAGCGAAGTACTCAAGGAATTTTTGAATTGTTTAAGGGCTATTGCATAAGTTAACTTTATTCAAGTAATCAGATTATGTTGGTTGTTTAAAACAATTCATAAATCTAAAATCTTTTAAATAACAAACATACAGAAGTTTCTCAAATATTATTTATTTCTATTACAAAAATTTTAGAGAATTTATAAATTCAAGACTAGATTTTATATGTCCAAGACAAATTTTAAGTGGGGTATTTTGATAAAAAAAACTAACAATGCCCAATTTTTATCTGGTGCAATAGTATTGTATAAATAAAGCATCACGATTCCCTTCAAATGGAGAAAAGCTTTACATAGTCAGATACAAACACTTTGACATGTTACATTTGTATTGGGATGGAGGGCGTAGTTACTATTAACTCAAAAATCCATTATTATTAAAAAAAATATTGTTTTTTCATCAAATTTCACATAAATTTAACACACATGTTAAATTTAACCCTAAAAATGAAACCCTAATCCTATAAAATTGATCCTAAATCTTAAAAATAAATCTCAAAATCTTAAAATAAAACCCTAAAAAATAATATTTTTGGATATTTTTTATATCTTGAAATTTTTTGAATATTGGATCTGAATCCAATTATTCACAGAACCAACAGGAGTACAAAACCGAAACCTAAAGGATCCGCGTCCATCAGTTAACTGGTTGAGCCAGTAATCAGATGACGCAAGACTTCTATCACGTGACTCACGTCTATGTCGAATTAAGGTTTCAAATTGATGGACAGCGTTCCTTGTACTCCTTCCTTCGAATTAAACATAATATTTTCAATATGATATTTTTTTTAGGTGAAATTCACATGACCTCTATCAAATATTATTTTTTTAAAAATAATTATGAAATATTAATGATAATTTATGTTATATATTTTAACATGACGTCAGTTACATAATTTTTTTACATTATTAAAATAACAAACAAAGAGAGTTTAATAACATAAAACGGAGAGGATATTTTTATGGAATTCACGTGATGGAGTTTAATAATCATAGTTCAAACGGACTGAATATCATTCCAATCTGGATTATGAAACGTAGACCTGTCACACAGGCCCTTTTTTTGCAGTGCAATTACGAAGATCCAATCCAGGTTCATATCATCTAGGAGTATCTTCTCAACAAGACCATCTATGCGAAAAAGTCCGACTATAAAGTAGCATCAGAAACCAAACCACACAACATTTGGAAGGCTATTTTCGCAGCCCCAAATAAGCTATAAGCAATGTCGCTCATTCCAAGCATCCTCGGAGGCCGACGCACCAATGTTCTCGATCCCTTCTCACTCGATATGGGACCCCTTTAGTGGCCTATTCGCATCGCCTCTGGCCAATGTACCTGGTTCATCTCGTGAGACAGTTGAGTTTGTGACGCCAGAATCGACTGGAAATAGGAGGCTAAGGCTCGGTACAGGATGGCAGGATACTTCAGATAAGCGGGGAGAGGAGCAAGGAGCAGGAGGAGAAGACGGATAAATGGCACCGGGTTGAGAGGAGCAGCAGAGGAAGTGCCATCACAGGTTCAGGCTCCCGGAGAACGCCAAGCTGGATGAGGTCAAGGCCGCGATAGAGAACGGAGTGCTGACCGTGTCAGTTCCTAAGGTGGAGGAGAAGCCTGAGATCAAGAGTATCGACATTTCTGGTTAAGAATCAGATTGTGTTTCGTGTTACCATGAATACAACCAAAACAAGAGAATGTGTTTGGTTAATTTGTGGGTGAAAGTACACTATGTCATTAGGATGTCTGAGCGTGTAATTTCAAGGAGCTGAAAATGAATAAACTTGAGCCGTTGAAGATTTCAAGCATTCTTTATCCAGTTTATCACAAACTACTGCTTCATTCCATGAAAAATTTAGTGCTCGAGTACAAAGAAGCATAATACCTGACAAACGAGGCGCTCTTCAGCATCCTCTCGACAAGAACTTCTTGTACCGCACGAAAGGCCTCTATCGGGTCTTTAAACTTCATTCGCAATTGTACTTCAATGATGCTAATAAAAGAACATTTTCGAGGCTAGGAATTTAAAGATGACATAGAATGGATGCACGAATGAAAACATCTGATAGCCAAGGAGTAGAGTTGAAGGCACATCGTGTCCATAACCTGCAAGAACTCAGAATTGTTCGGAGGCTGCATCAAACTGATCTCGTTCTGACTACTTTAACCTCAAGTGACTCTGAAATGCAAACATGCAATCCTCAATCAACTATCAAAAACCAGACAGTGCGACGGAGTGTGAGTATGTTCATACGATTTAAATTTGAAGTATGGAAAAACATGAAACACAAGAATACCAAGCATAGGAGAATGATTCACTCCCTTTATCTTCCTTGCTGCAGCAGTACCTCAACTCATAACTTCTTGAACTGCTTTGGATGACTAGTAAGTTGATTCACTCGGGAAAAAGGGAAAATCAAATGCCACTAAAAGCCAACAATACTGGTCAAGCATCCACAATAATCACATACCAACTTGCATACTGAGGACGTCATTTTAAAGATCATGCTGATATTATTGACATCCAAACACATGGCATTCCAACAATGGAGATATATCAATGCCATCAACTGCTAATTCTATTGTCGAACTCGAACTCAAACTCTAACGGATCAAAGCCAAACTCAATTGGATCATGCTCACGAAAACACGAGTTAAACTCCTCAATTCACAAACCTAGAACTGCTGCCAAGTTCGACTCTGAATGAGCTTTGCGCCACGTTGAGTCGAACTTCACTCGACTCATCTCAAGTAGCTCACTGGTATCAGTTCTAGTACAGGCCTACATGATCATAAACAATATGCAAATCATACAGGAAATAAGGTTGAAAGTAGTAAAACAAGCACAGTTCTCAACTGTAAAGTACATTAATACAAATAACTATAACCAATTACCCATCATTATCAGTGATCCGAAGACACTCAGTAATTCAGGATCAATCCACTGACCTTCTTAATTGCTACAGCTAGAGGAGAGTAAAAGCTGTATCACCATATCGATCTGTGGCCAACAATGTGTACTGCTCAACCCGATCATCCAACCCTGCTTCTGCGAAAGCAATGATCACTAAAGACCCAACAAATTTGCTCAGAAACATTATCATTCACCTCTTCTCCAAGGCCAATCACAGTTTGTTAGATGCCTCCCATACTATTCGAAAACCATCCCATTGTTACAAGATATCTAGAAGGATAAAAAATAACAACCACGTGTTCAATAGGTTTGATCGCAAGTAGAGGATGGTTGAATACTAGGCTTAGAGATTTCGGGTACATCGTCGAGGATAAAAGGGCCGAGTTTACCGGTCCTGAAAAGGGTAAGGAACTTCTTTGCTACCATTGTCCGAGCTTCTGATGATGAATGAGGTACCTTCAATGCCACTTTCAGTGCTTCAAACTGCTGCACTATTAGCGTCTCCATGCCATTCTCATCTTCCAAATCCCCATCGAACTGTTTGAAAGTCCGACATAATGCCTGCTGCACTTCTGTCACCAGATTCTTCAAAGACAACCAAGAACCAATTAGAGACTCTTCCTGTGCAGAGTATTAAGCAATCAAGGCCGAGAGTTACATGTCAAAAGCAAACCTTCTCCAGGGAAAACAAACACCCTCCAAGATGGACTGTAAGAATCCTAATGATTACAACTTACATAATGTCGGTGTAATTTGTAATTCGATGTGGTCCATCTAAACCTAACTTAATTCACAAATTTCTCAGTATTTTTCTACAGCGTCTCTTATTGTCTGTCATTTTTCTCTTTCTGTCAGTTATAGAGGTCACAGATGGTAAAGGTTTCCGATAAACTTTGACTCCACGTCATAGCACAACAAGAAAAAATAAACTTGGATTCTCATCAGTACCTCAACGTAATGTACATCAGACCTATCCGGAAGTTGTCTCCTGCTAGGGCTGAGATTTTTAAGATTGTACTCATGCTTCCCAGTAGTGTCATTCGGAAGCTCTAGAGACTTTCTGGTATTCAGATTCTGCCAATGCAAAGGGGTGCCACGGCTGTTTAAGATGGCAAGTAAGAACTGAGCCATTCGCTCCTCACCTACAACCGAATCTTTCACGCTGCCTGTCAGCCAAAATCAATTCGAATGAATAGGTGAGGAGATAGAATGTAGAGTGATGTCATAAATAGAAAGTAATAGTTTAGCAGTTGATCTGATTCTCACAATATTCATGGATCTAAGGCAAGGGGAAAGTTCATTTAACCATGATAATTGAAGTCATTGAGTGTCACACATGACTAATTGGTAATCCTCTATTTCTATTCTATGTTGTCACTTGTCATCCTTGATGTCTTCTGTTAACCAGGTTATACAAAACTTCATTTTGCTGTTCCATGTATACAAAACTTCAAATTTTATGTCCCATACATCCATATACTCCGACAGAAGGTGACTAGCTAGTGTAACAAGCAAAGCAATGGTTTTCTCATAATCCCAGTCATGCCAACGGTGGTTGTCATAGCCTTTCTTAATAATATCGTCCGGAGTTCATACGCATGCACATGAGTCTCTGCAAACTACCACAATTGGACACATAACATAATCTGAATCATGATGCAGCCTTGCAAAGAGATAACCAGAAAGAAGATGGCAACAGAGGATAAACAGCCGAAATAAAAATACTTTCAGTTTCAGTGGAGAGTTAAACCTGTTAGCGCTAGTTTTAAACCTGTCTCTATGTCAGGGATCCTTGGAACCAATACTCCGGGAGTGTCTAAAACATAAATGCTAGGATTGTGTGCAATCTGAAATCAACAAATAAATCATCATATTGATCCTCCAGAATGAAAATCACTGAGAATTTCAAAATCAAAACATAAAAGGAAGGTGGGTGGCATTGCAGCAGTAAGAAATCAGATAGCACTACGTTATCAGAAAAAAGTGATGACTCCGAAAGGAATAATGTCAGTAGAACAAAAAGATGCCAATCCACATAATATTATTTCTCACTATTAGTATATGAAAGAACAAGACTTCCACGACATGGGTACATGGCTCCAGAAACCCCTTTTACCATCAATGCACCCCTAACTAAACAAATTCAATCCTGAACCAGCCATTGATTTTTATTTTGTTTATTTATTTATTTTAGTATCATTATTATTTTGGAGTAACAAGTTCAATAGTAGCGCAATATTGTCGGGCATTGTGGCATGAAACAACATTGAGTTCCAAGCAATCTTCCTCCGATATTTCCTATTGGCTCCAAGCGGCAGTCGAACTACCAATAAAAGGTACACGCTGTTGACTCGAATTATAGAGCCACCAAAATATCCATGCACGAACAAGTCACATGATCATTCTCCCAGGATCAACTAGAAAACCATTGATGACATAAAAAATCAAAGCAATGAGGGTATATCTAATATTATATTCAAAAAAGAAAAAAATGGAAGGGTATAAAATTTAGCTACTTAAAATTTGAAAGAAGCTACATGCATAGCTTCCTCCAATCGTGATAGGCAGCATAGATTTGATATAGGCACCGTGCAAAAGGCGATTTTGCACCCGTGTCTGAATAAAATGCCATTTTTTCCACTAAATAACCAAAAAATCGGGAATTCAGGACTTATTCAAAAGAAAAATAAAACATGCGATGCTTGGAAATTTTTACTGAGAATTTGGAGAAAAAACTAGATGGGTTAGGTTTCGTTAGGATTACAGTGGAGCAAGGCCATCATTGAATGTTATTGTCGGGCATCAGGAGCTGCAAAAGGTTTGAGGGATCGCAATAGCGACATGGATTTTGAGGAAAAACAACGAAATACCAACAACGTAGAAGCAACAAAATATATCAAGCACAAAGTTAAAACAAATAACCGAGGGCAGCACATGAGAAAAATAAGGAGATTGTTAAATGGAAAATTTTAACTTCGCCAGATGGGAAGCTACAGAAGTTCACAATACAGATTGGTCCAAATGCAACTTAGGAAGATACTTGGAAAGATGAACCACAAAAATGAGCATGTCCAAGGAAAACGCAACACTTCCGCAAAATAGAAAAATTGTACAGCACAAACAACATTTGGAAGTGTAAATGAAATGAAAACACACCATATCTAAAAAAAGCAGGTCCAGTGGTGTGACGATAACTTTGTTTTAAAAAATTGTCTTTCACTATGAACATGAAAGTTAATCACACCTTGTATCCTGCGATGTCCTGGGTAACTCCTGGCAAAGGACCAACTGTTGCTCGCTTTGTTTTATCCTGTGCTAAGAAGAATCTTTAAACAATTATTTATTCAGAACCAATAATGAGATGACAGCGGTGATAAAAAAACAAGTAATTGCCATCTTACAATGTATACTATGTATCAGCTAAGTCTTACCAGGAAACCGAGACAATGATATTTGATGGATGGAATTTATTAAAGCAGATTTGCCAACATTAGGAACACCCACAACCATAACAAGAAGAGTAGGTTCCCTTGCAATGACCTCCTTCAGTTTAAGCTCCACAAGATCGAGAAGCTGAACATCCAACATAGTCACAGGAACTAAGCGAACAATTTCTAATAAACCATAAAACAACATATATCATCACAACATATGCTCCTATTATGGACTGGGAACATGAGTTTCGAAACTGTGGGATACAATACCGGGGAATGCGTCATTCAATTTCTTTTATGGAAAACACTGAAGCCTACACTAAGCAGCATAGAGCCCATACAAAATATTATTCCCAGCTTCATATTCCGTAAGTGTAATCCTTTGTCTAAACGTGAATGGCACAGGAACAGCCAACTATTTTTTTTTTTCTAAAGGAAATCCCGAACTATAATCTCCATTAACACCAATAAACCATTGCTTTCAAACTTACACCTCAAAAAATAATTTTTTTTAAAAAAGTACATGATAAAGACCATAAGACTTAATAGCTAATACAATGCTGAAAAATGCCTATGTAGTCTTCACTTGTCACTTAAAAACTTGTCATGGGGATAATGCAATACACTTAACCACATGCATAAACATCAACTAATAGTCTACTAGCATAAGCTAAAAGCAAGTAAACTTGAATGTGAAGCCTAATACATGAAACACAAGACAATCACAAAATTTATATCTACAAATTTCCAATAGAAGCTTGATTTTGGTTATCATGCTCAAACAATCCATATATAAAAGTCTTCGCACACAAACCGATAAACGCAACTTTATAGAACAAACAAAATTTGCTAAAACCTCAACAGAACTCCAATCCCCAAATTCATCGACTTCCATCACAAAAGCCAAATAAACATCAAAATAACGACTCCGAATCAACAAACCTTCCTCACGGAGCTCTTGCTATGCGCATTAATCCAAACACAATCCTCACCACACGCTTCAAAATACCGATTCCACTTCTACAAAAACAACAAAACAACAATCAATCTCACTATTATCACCAAAACCATAAAAACCACACTTTTGCACCTGCAAAATGTTAGGGTTAGCCAAATCCTTCTTGTTCAACGCAATCACTCTCCTCTTCCCCGTCAGCGCTCCCTGCAACTCCTCGTTCACAGACGACAACGGTATACGTGAATCGCGGACTTCGAGGACGAGATCTGCGACCTTGAGTCGGTCGGATGGCTCGGATCGCGACGGCCATGTGGCCCGGGAACCAGTTCACAGCGGCGTCGCCGCCCATCTTCGCCGCCATTGAGCCGATCGATTTCGTGATCGTCAGCTTCCGAGGCAAGGTGGCCGATCTCCCCATTCCGCCGGTCTCCGATGCGATCGCCGCCGCCGGGGAAGTGAGGGAGGGAGATGGTAGAGTGAGGTGGAGGAGTTGTTGTCGGTGGTTACTGATATGGGCTTTTGGGGTCTACGTAATCGAGGGTTTGGTGTGTTAGGCCCAATTCGTACTTGGGCCTGCTCCTTGGGTGATAATCTGGAGACTAGGCCCATGTTTGGCCCATGTTCATCCGTCCAAGTACTACGCTTTGTCCACGACAAAAATATCGGAGTTGATGTGTTATTGCAGCAAGGTCACTAAGAACATTCAGCACTATTCCTATAACTTTTTAGATTTATATTTAAAAAATTATAGAAAAATAAGAATCTAATAGACTCCTCATCCCTCTATACTTAACTCTTAACCGACTTCCAATACTTCATTTTTTTCCTTATTTTTAGGGAATGAAAATTTGAATTCCTAAATCATTATTTTTCTTAATTTATATTCATTATACTTAGATGATAATTATTAAAACTTAAAAAAATTAAAGTTTTAAAAATTATTTATTTATATTTAAATAATTATAAAATTCATGTTTTTAAAGGAAAGAATTTATTTTGTAAAAAATTCTATTTATCACAAGTGATGACACTATCTTATTTTTTTTTATTAAAAGTTAAAAAATGATGATTTAAATATATATGGAATCAATATAAGAAATTTGTTGGACAACTCAGAAAAATTCGGATCTTTATAGTGTAAAACAACACTGTAACAATGTATAATATGGATAAAGATATAAAAACTACTGCGAATTGTCTATGGGCTCATTTGGAAAAAAGATATATCTTGTTGTTGGTATAAGAAATATTATCAAATCACTTAAATTTTTTCTTAGGTGGTATAGTTTCAACCTACATGCTATATCTTTACCTTCTCAAAAAAAAAAAAAAAATTTAAAATATATTCTTCTAATCATTAATTTGATGAACAAAAATTCAATTTTTATAAAAATCATGTATCTTTTTAGTGGGGTTCCAGCTAGTAGGTTGAATCAAATATAACCCCCACCCAACGATCAAACATTCGGTGTCACCCAAATATGTATCCGTGATTCAAATTCAAAAAAAAAAAAAAATTTATATAAAAGAACATATTAAGAATAATTTATCTATATTGGATAGATAAAAAATATAATATCTATATATGTAGATCATTGATCTCTTCTCTCATATCAATAATTAGTTCAATTATAACTCTAGAGATTTAGTAGAATTCAATGTAGTGATTTTGAGTATATCAACACCATATTGGCATATTCCATCTTTGATGTTTTAAAATAGTCAAATATCTCAAACGTCCCACCATTTATTCAAAATAGAATGGAACAAATTGGGTCAACATTCGATACATCTCTGTTCAACCTTCCTCGATTTTTGTTTTTGATGAGACTACGAATATTATTGTTGGTGTTTGTCATTTTCACGATTTAAAATATCATGTAATACCAAAAAAAATTTCTACAAATTTCTTATGTCTATATGATGATTTGTTTAATATTATGAAAAATAAAATCAATAAGAAAAACATGAAAATAAAAGCGAAAGGAACAAAATAAAATTGATTTCCAACAAATGGAATATTAAATACTACATTTATAATTGATGAATCAGAAAAAAGAAACATAAACCAATTTTCATGATTTTTTATTTCCACTCTTATTTTATTCGTTTGAAAAATTATAATCAATAAAAAGTATCTTGATTTTATTAATTAATGAAACTAAAACAAAACATGAAACAAATTTGTTTCAACCCCTAATATTAGTATATCATTTCATGTTTAAATTAATCAATCAAATGATTCCAAATAGAGAAAAATAAAACGTATCTATATAATCCGATTAAATTCGGCCCCACTTGAACCCAATGAAATAACCCAACAAAATATCATTAAATTTGCCTATATCAATTTGAATTTAAAAAAACAAAAAACAAATCATCACAGCAACGTTAACATTCCATACCTCAGCTTCGGCTCCTAACCAAACTCCTCCAAACCTAGCAAATCACGTTTTCACTCACCCGAACCAAAAGATGCAGCCACTCGACAACAATATTTGATTCCTTTTTTACCCTCTTTTCTTCCCCATTTTTCTTTTCTGACCAAAAATACAATCAAAATCAATTTTTTTGTTCATTTCTTCACCATTTATCACTCATCATCACACACAAACCCATTGAGGAATTCGACTCATTGAATTCAATTCCGCCCCTTTTCGGATTAGGGTTTTCGACTAGCGAGAAAATGTACGCGGTGTCGTGTGTTTTTTTGGATTGATGAAGATCTTTTTTGTTTGAATTTTTTTGAATCCAACGGTTATTTTTCTTGATGGGTTTACAGTACTTTGATGGAGAATGTGAGTAGAAGTGGGATTCATGACTTCAATTGGGCATCAAGGAAGGCTGAAGAAGCAGGTTTGATACATCTCTATCTCCTTGAGGGAATTGAAATGGGAATTTTTGGGGTAGAAATGGAAAAATTTGTGAAGATTTGAGTATGAATGTGATTAGGGCAGTTTCCTTGATGGGTTGAAATCAGAATCTTGTTGGGTCGGGTTTTTGTGGTCTTGATTGGTTTCTTGGGTTTCAGTTTTGGAGTTGTTGGAGCGTGATTTTTTCAATTTTTTTGGCGATTAATTTGGAGTTCTTGATAGTGGATTTGTTCGTTTTGTTCCTTTCTGCGTTTTGATTGATGGGTTTTTATTTGATTTAGCTTTGAGAAGATACCAAGCAGTTCATTGGCTCGATTGCCTGGTGGGGCCATTGGGTGTCGCGGATCAACCATCGGAGAAGGAGTTCATTGCTTCCTTGAGAAATGGTCTCATTCTATGCAATGCGATGAACAAAATACAACCTGGATCGGTGCCAAAGGTTATTTGTCGGGGTATCGATTTTCACATCTTTATGAGTTTGATGGGGTTGTTATCTGGCCATGGGTGATTTGATTCTGTGAGTGTTTGAAATTGTTTCAGGTTGTGGAGAATCACTTACCTATACCATCTCAAACATGGGACTCGCAGCCATTGCCTGCTTATCAGTACTTTGAGAATGTTCGCAACTTCCTGGTTGCCGTCGAAGAGCTGAAATTACCTGCTTTTGAAGCGTCTGATCTGGAAAGGGTATTACCATTCACACTATAAGAGTTCCTATTTGGTACTTTTCACTCGTGCCACCGCAAATCATAGTATTAACAATAAGACTTCTAACTGAAGTAACTGTTCTTATGCGTGTTAAGGCACAAATAATTTGATTAGTAATTCTCCGTTATCCTCCTTTAAAGACGGCTGGAATTTATCGCCTGTTTGTGCTACAAGTTGATCAGACAACGTGATTATTGCGTCATTTTAGTAGGATTCTCTTTTTTCCTTGATGGTTTGCTTGAACTCTGTGGCTGCATCTGCAGGAAGCATATGAGGCTGGATCAGCTGGTCGGGTTGTTGATTGCATTTTGGCTCTTAAAGCATACCATGAGTTGAAGCAAGTTAATGGAGGAAGTGGAGTTAACAAGCGCGTAAAGTCTCCTTTGCTTGTAACCTCCGGGAGCAAAAACTTATCAAGGCCTCAGAATGCAGCATCAACGAAGTCTCATAGACAACTGGAAATGTCCACTGCAGGCGATTCTTCATCACTTGAAGGTTCTGTTCTTCTTTGTGGTGGTTGTTTATAAGTTATAGAATGTTCAGTGAGAATAATCCTTTAGCAGAATCCTTTTCCAGTATAGTCAATGCCCACTTCAAGAGGAAAAAAATTGGACTCAAACAAAGGCCTTTGGTAGCTAGAAAATCTGTGAAACCGAGCTTGTTTCACGTGATAATCTTATTGCTGCGTGGCTCTTGCAGTTGCTGGCTATCACTTACCTTAACACGCATTGTTTTTGTCTTCTTTGTAGATTCTATCTGCAAGGTTCTTGCAGATTTGCATGTTCAATACAAAGGAAAATATTGGCGACGACTTCCTAGCATCCTTTCATACTAAAAACTCGGTACATATTGTGGAGCAATATTCAGCTATCATGCCTTAGCAAGTCAACGTTAATGGCTACGGGCTGGTAATTATGAAACACAACATTTATTCCTGGCTGTTTTCTGCAGGATGTAGTTAAAGGTTTGAGAAAGATCTTGGCAATTTGTTTGGATGATAAGCTGGAAAACAAAGTTGAGGTATTTGTTCATTTTGGTTTATTTAAGCTCGTGTGAACTATTTGGGTGAATACTGAATTGTGAGACGCATATAAGCTACACTAGTGACTATTGTGCTTCGAACAATTCCTTTCCAGTTCTTCATTCATCTCAGTTAGTTTGTTTGCCGTCATACCGATGAATTCATGTTTGCAAGATGTTTTGAGAGAACAATCTGTGGACAAATCACCATCAAAGCCTAGAAGGAAACTATCTACAAACACAAAGGTATCCTTTTTTCCCCAACGTTTTAACTTTTTGTCGTGTTAGTTCTGCCGTTTCTTCTCCTTCGCAACAAAAAAAAAAAAAAAAAAGGATCTAAAGCTGATAGAATAACCTTGCTTCCTCCATGCATCAAGTGATCTCAAAAGTAGCTCATTGGCGTTCTATATTTTCCTCTGGAAGGAAAGATACCAACCTGACTTTTAGGATGTAAATACTATAATCTTGTTATATTGACACGAACTACATCAGGAAAAAAAAAGAAAAAAAAAACAAACCCAGAACTGCATTGCATGGCACGTTGTTTGTTTTATCTGTCAAGGTTTCAAGGTTACACATCTTCGTCAATCGGTCAAAGACTAAGTACAGGCCAGAAACTCTGCAATCCTTCTTTGCGCATGAATTTTCTCATTTCTTTAATAGTTTGTTTATATCTGAAACAACAGCAGGGTCGCTGGAAGCTCTTGCGAAGACAGGAGCAAGACCTCTCTGTAAGCAACCTACCTTCTGGAACTCATATTTTGTTTATTTTAGCAGCGCGCTCCAAGTTTCTGCTTGAGATTTTTCTTTGGTCTATCTCCATTGAGTGCATGATTTTGTCAATAGCAGGAGACCATACCGTATCTTACTGTCGAACTTGTGTGAAATGCAGGATCTCAAAGCTTTGTTATTGCTGGCAAAGGAGGAGTTCGAACACTTGCAGTCTCTGCTGTTGAATGACCTGAAACAACTAGGTGTGCTTGCTTAAAATTTCTCAAACGGATTAATAACAGAAGTTTGATTTAAAAAAAAAAAAACCCTCTGGATTCTTATTTCATGTTTTGCTAATTCTTGCAACTGGTTCAGATACCCAGGTGAAAGATATGTCCACTGCCACGCTTGGGTATCACAAGGTTGTGCAAGAGAACAGGATTCTGTACAACCTTGTGCAAGATTTAAAAGGTATGTGTTTCACTCTTCATCTTCTGCATAAAAAAGTGGTAAAATACTTTGCTATCAAGGATGGTGTAATATTTAAGGCACTCGTTTATGGCGGGGTTTTTAGAGGGAATTTTGTTCGTTGTCTTGAGTCAAACCTGTGAAATAGCTTGCCCTCTAAGATGCAACTGTTATTGATCCTGAAATGTGTTTTCAGGAAATATAAGAGTATACTGCAGAATTAGGTCCATCTTTGATGCAAAAGCAAATAATGTGATTGATTTTATTGGAGAAGATGGTTCAGTGGTAGTTGTCGATCCATCGAAACCACAGAAAGATAGGAGACATTTCCAGTTTAACAGGGTTTATGGCCCAAGAGCCACACAAGGTATCATGCCGTGTGACTATATTACTCCACTTGTTATTTATTATCGAATTGAGCTAATTTTGCTACCTAGAACCTCACTCGCTTCCCTTTCTTTTGATTAGATGAGGTGTTTAAGGACACACAACCGCTCATCAGGTGCGTTATGGATGGTTATAACGTGTGCATTTTAGCCTATGGCCAAACGGGATCTGGCAAAACATATACCATGGTGAGACTTTTTCTTCTTTTATGTTCGATTGAAGAAGCTTGGCCTTATGAATATGAAATATCAGTATATATGTTGGCAATATTGTGCACTGTTATGAAAAGGATTTTCCGGGCTGTTTGAAAGCTGTTGACCTGAAGCAGTACGAATCTGCTTGATGACCCTTAGTGCCGAAAGAATGCTTAATAGCCTGCTTAAGCGATAACATGGTGCTTGACCCCTTAATATTGCTTTTCTGTTGAACAAACATTCATATTGTGTTTGCTGTGTATGTGAATCTGAAACCTTGCTTCTTTAACTTCTGATTATTTTATGAAATCTGAGAATCAAGAAGATAACCTTTGTTGCAGTGTGGTCCATCAGGTGGTTCAACCAAGGACATGGGGATCAATTACTTGGCACTCAATGATCTCTTCGAGATGTCTAATCAGAGGAAAGACATCATAAATTACGAAATAGGTGCTCAAATGGTTGAAATATACAACGAGCAAGTGCGGGATCTTCTTGCAGAAGATTCGTCGTCCTAATATCCTTTCCTCCATCCATTTTTTCCTACTCTGATGAGTGATGAATAGCCAAACTTCTAATTTTGGTACCTGTTTCTTTGTAGTATTTGTATCCTTAACATTTATCACGTTAGAGATCAGAAGCCATCCTTGTAAGGGTGGGATGAGTCTCCCAGACGCATTGCTGCTTCCGGTTAAATCCACAGCAGACGTTCTCAACTTGATGAAACTTGGGGAAATTAACCCAGCTGTTTGTTCCACAGCGATGAACAACCAAAGCAGTCGTTCACATAGGTCTGTTACACTAAACTTCAGCGTTTCTTTTCTCCTGTTGTTATATGAAAAGTACTAAATGCATGTTCTTATCTCCACTCTATTGAAAACTCTCCATATGATATGACACAAAAGAGATTGGTGACACTTGGAATTTTCCGTCCTGATATATCTACCATTTAAACTAATGATGATAGCGAATTTCTCTTATTTAGTGTCTTGACAGTTCACTTGAACGGCAAGTATACATCGGGAAGTGCACTTCATAGTCGCCTCCACTTAGTGGACCTCGCCGGGAGTGAACGAGTTGACAAGTCGGAGGTTTCAGGAGACAGGCTAAAAGAGGCACAACATATTAACAAGTCACTTTCCTGCTTAGGAGATGTCTTCTCGGCCTTGTCCCAGAAGTGCTCCCATACCTTACAGAAACAGCAAGCTCACGCTGCTCTTACAAGATGCTTTAGGTACGCAACACAAGTCCGCTGATGCCTTTTCATTTTCCAAAGATATTACTCGACAAAAGCCGAAAGTGGATTGATTGTCTGTCCTCGCTTATTTTCCATTGTTTTTGCATATAGGAGGGAATGCAAAGACATTGATGTTCGCTCATGTCAGTCCAGAAGGTGATGATTTTTCAGAGACAGTAAGTACTTTGAAATTTGCACAAAGGGTCTCCACTGTCGAGCTTGGAGCTGCTAGTTTGAACAAACAGAGCAGTGAGGTTATGGACCTTAGGCTACAGGTACATGATTCTGGCAGAAGTTTCTAGTAAGAAACGCCGAAGCCACAAATTGTCAAATTACCGTTTTAATTGCATGAATCCGATGTCTATTTTGTATTTTTTGCAGGTTGAAAATCTCAAGAAGGCCTTGATAAACAAGGAATCCATTAGCCTATTCGCCAATCGGCATCCTACTACTCCATGTGAGAAACCAAAGATAGCTTCTGACAAATCCCCTCAACGCTCCCGGAGATTGAGCATTGAAAATAAAGAACCCGCGAAAGCAACGATCGATAGAGCTCCTCTACGATCACGAAGGAAGAGCTTAGAGCATCCCTCTTCAGCGAAGTCCGAGACATCATCAAGTACGATGCCCAAGTCACGAAGGTTGAGCATTGAGACTCCGATTACTGTGAAGCATGATGAAGTTCGAAATTCACGTTACATGAATCCTGAGAAAGTGCCCCTCGAGCTCAGTGTCCCAAGTACGCGAAGGTTGAGTTCTGAACATTCTAGGATGATGAAGGTGGAGAAAGTGCGAAGCGTTGAACCTGGTAGATTGAAGGAGCAGAAGTCTTCTTCTTCTTCTGGTCAAGTGAAAACAGGAACCACTGAGCGAACTCCTCCAAGGCCTAGACGGCTTAGCATTGAGAATCAGTGTGCCATGAGGTCTGACAAAACGGCAAATACTAATAGCAGAAGGGATAACAAGACAACCTCTTCGACCTCAACAAAACATACAGGTGAATCTGGTTCAGCTCGTGCTCGAAGACTGAGCCTAGAAGGTCCAAAGAGCACTAAAATGAAGTGCTTCGAGATTGACATGTCCGAAGATATGTGCAAGCTTTCTGATCCAAATTCAGATTTGTGCAGTCCTGGACACAGTTTCACTTGTCTTGGACAACCGACATTAGCAGATTATGAGAGCGAGGCTCCACTCTTTCAACTGCAATTCACGACTGAGCCTATCATACTCAGTGGGCCTGGTTTTGAATTTGCGATGGATGGTGAGTTCAACATAACTAACGATTTTCAGACAAGCGAAGCAGTAAGAAGTGGACATGGAAAGAGATCTCAAATCAAGAAATCAGTCCGGACCCTCGGGAAGTTCATCAATGGTTAGGATAAAAAGTACGTATGTTCCTTTAAATATTGCTTAAACTGTATTTGAATTATGATTCCTCTTCATCCATAGCATTTGGTTATTTTCCAGAATAGCTTGTCACGGTTTCTGATGATGGTTACAAGCGCATTTTATTGGTATGGGATAATCCTTATGTGGATGTTGATCCATTCATGAAAAATGTAGTTATGATGAAGACATATTACAAATCCACACATTCTCTTCATTTTGCAGGAGTCAGCAAAAGACAGAAGCACACATCAGGAGCAGGAACACGGCTGCTGATGCAAAATTGCCTGTCAAGACTAGCTCGACAGGATCAAGGAGAGAGTCGCTGACTGGGATTCAGTCGACCGGTCCAGAAAAGCTTCACAGGTCTTCTTTGGGTGGAAAATCAACTGATGCTTGTAAGTCCATATGCTTAAATATACATTCTCCGTGTCTAAAAACTTTCTGCTGTGTTATCTCTTATTTTTGGCCTCAGGTGATTCTTTTCTAGGTGTGAACGAAAGTAGGATGGCGAAATCTCCTCCTCCTTCATTCCGGTCATAGGCGAAGAAGACGGGAAATCCAACAGCAGGACACCGTTGGATGTGACTGTTTACATGCCTTGAAGGTGCTTTACCTGAAGCACAACGATTCGGTGTCTGGTGGATCATGAGATCAGGACAAGAAGATTATGGTGCTGCAGCTGCTGCCTCGCCTTATAGTAGTCATGAGAACAGTGGATCACAGGTTGTATTCTTGATCAAAGTAGTTGAACAGATAGAAATTTACTGCTCATAAGATGATTTCGATGCCTCAATGTCATGTTTTCTGGACATAGATGCTAAAGTTGAAGAAGAAAAAATAATGGTAGCTTGCACAGCTAAATGTTTTTCTTTTACCATACTGAAATTGATTCATATAATTGACATAAATCTGTAAACAACCAGCAATCCAGCACACCGCTGCGGGTTGAGCAAGTGTGCGAAGGTTTTGCCGCATTTCTGTTAATGATTTTTGTGATCGGTCGACCAAGATAATTGGTCCGCAGCCAAATCCACAGAAAAATGATTTTGTGTTTTCTTTGTTTTTTAATGAAACGAAAAATGCATAAAATCTCATGGAATTTTCATAAGCTTGCACATAAACACTTCAATTATTAAAACAAGTAGTTAACCCCCTAAGTTTTGGCACCGTTAGCTACTGTCAAGTTTCTTAACGGAAAAGGTTAACAGACTATAATGCCCTAGTTAATGGAACTCGGCTGCCGTCACCGGTACTGTATTCCTGATTTTTCTAAGGTTGTTTTGTGCCTACCTTTGCTGGAAGGTGGTGTTATTTCTGGGTTGATTGGTCTCATGTAGGTGCTGTTATTGAGGTGGTAGTGATAGTGAATCAATCGGTTTTGATTTGGCCGTTTCTTGTGATCAGGGGTGCGAGAAGAGTTGACATGATGGAGTTGTTGGAGTTAAAATATACCCAACTATTAATGTTGTCGAATTTTTATGGGATTTGATGAAGAAAAATATTTTTTTAATGATAGTGGGATGTAAGTGGAGTTTAAGAGAGAGAGGAGGAAGAAGGTGGTGGTGGGTACACTGTATTAGATAGTGATTTGTTCTGATTTTTTATATGTAAAAATGTTACTAAATATATTATATTGATTATATTTTGGGACGTTTTGATTAGAAAAATATGGTTTATAATATGGGACAGAGGGAGAGTATTTGATGTGTTATCTTAATTATTTTATTTTAAAAAATTTATGAAGTTTAAGGCCTAAAGTTTAATGACTTGGAATACAAATCAATCTCCTATAATTTAAAGAAAATCAAATTAATAAATGACCTAAGAGTTATAAGATGTATTCATCGTGACTCTCCATGTTGTAGGCCATTCTTATTTGATTGGGTATACTCATCATGATGTGTCACGATATTGTTGAGTTATAACTCTTCATCTTTCATCATGATGAGATGATTTAATGTGATAATTTTTAATTATTTTTTTTTACCTATAAAAGGGGCATAAGTTGGTGGAGAAGACACACACTCATAACCATAATTTAAAAAAAAAACATGTTCAATCTCATAGCCAAGAGATGATCAAGGTTTGATGCTTCTTTTGATCTTATTATTACATTCCGGAGGTGTTTCGGATCGGAGTCTTTGCACCAAATAATAACCGAATAACACTTACACTTTAAGCAATAACATCAAGATTTTGGGGATTATGTTCATTCTATATTTCTATCTTCGTTGTTATTTTTCTTGGGGATCATGGTGTTATATGACGGTCGTGGTGCTTGTGGTTCTATGATGTGGTTGCTCTCAATTCTCGAAATTATTTTCATAATGTTGTTTAATATTCATGAAAACCTATTTGAGATCATCATTGACAATTTTGTTTCTTGATCATTTTTGTTATATGCTTCATTGTTTTATTATTTATTTTATTGATTAACGTGTTTGTTTTATCACTATGTTTGAATAGGAGTGGTTTTGAAGTTGCATATAACAAAGGAGTGAAGCTACTAAGCTAAAGGAGGCAAACTTCACCCCAATGGTCAGTGGCTCACCTTCCAAAAATAAAAATAAAAATTAGGAGATCAAATCTTGATCAGTGGTTAGTCGACAGTTGGGGTGTGAGCTCCTTGTTTTTGGTCGATTAAAAAATCTTTTGGATGTACGACCTATTCGATGGAGGGAAAAAAGAAAAAGAAAAAAAAAAGCTACCAAGCTAGAGCGTGTTGGAGCAGCAAGGAATTCATTGAGTTTGCTGGAGCTATTATTTGTTGAAGCATCACCATTGATCCAACTTCGAGTGTATGGCTGTATCGACAATCCAAATATCTGCCTAATGTTACAGGAGTAGTAGGTACACCAAGCCGTGATATAGACGACAATCTGTTGTGCATAGTTAAATGCAACAACAAATTATTCTCAACAGTGTGGTTTATTTTCCATCCACGTTCGAACTACATCCAAAGCAAATTTTCGTTTATGGCTTCACGTTTAAGGAGTAGTTGATATAATTTCACACTGTGAAAATTTTAAAAAATAAAATAAAATAAAATAAATGGCAGAGTATCGAAAGCACATTATCAAATAAAATATTTTTGTGTGACATGATTTTGAAGGTTGTATTCAAATACAACAATAAACAAAAATTGGAAGTCATATTTTTTTTATTTTCGTTTTCCTATTTTTGTTTCGTCCATTTGATATAAAAAATAAAAACAAAAAACTACTCCTTCCGTAACCATATAATTCATTACGGATTTCGATGTATTAATTTTTTATGTATAGATGATATGATATAAATTTTTTTTCAACTCAGGATTATAATTTATACATTATATTATGTTTAATATTTCACGATAATTATATAAAAAATATTATTTAATTATCACAAAAATCATTTTTTAACGTTATAATTTTTTATTTTTATTTTGTCACGCAATCCTCATCATAGTATAAAAACGGAGGGAGTAATACTTTTATTCCATCAAAGACCGAAATCAGTAACAATACAAATTCCAAACTGGTCCTAAAGGTCACACGCACATCAAACTTCAATTACTCCCCGCATGTTTCATGCTCCTATAAAACAAACACAACCACGTAGACAAACAACATTACAAGTTTGCAACCAATCACACTCAAGGAAGATGAGTGGCTGTGCAAACCAACAAGAAACAACTCATCAAAACACCGACAGCCAATCACGGCCACAGCCGCCGTCGCCGGTGGCCGTGATCATGGTCCCGTTACCGATCCAAGGCCATCTGAACCAGCTCCTCCACCTCTCCCACCTCATCGCCGCCTACGGAATCCCCGTCCACTACGTCGGCTCCACGACACATAACTGCCAAGCCAAACTCCGTCTCCACGGCCACGACCACGACCTCGTCCACGACCTGAACACGTCCAACATAGCCTTCCATGACTTCAGCCTCCCTTCCTTCCACTCACCACCACCGGACCCGAACTCATCCATCAAGTTCCCGTCTCATCTTCAATCCCTCTTCGACGCCACCACCCATCTCCGCCACCCTGTCGCTGATCTTCTCCATCACCTCTCGTCGCGCTATGACAAGATAGTCGTTATACACGATAGTCTCATGGCATCGGTCGTTCAAGACTTAGAGTTGATCACGAACGCTGAGTCCTATACTTTTCACTCTATCTCGGCTTTTTCCATCTTCTTCTTCTTCTGGGAGCTTCTTGGGAAGCCGTTTCAGCTCGAGTATGATGATGATGTCCCGAGGTTTGTTCCGACCAATGAAGGGTGCTTCACCGCCGAGTTTCAGGAGTTCATAGAAAAGCAGTATAAGTTCTTGGGGTTGAATTCTGGAAGACTGTATAACACAAGCAGAGTCATTGAGGGCAGATACATGGATTTGCTTGGCAAACTGTCTATCAATACAGGCAAAGATCTGAACCCACTTTGCATTTCTTGTGATCTCTAATGTTTTGTTGGCAATAACAATTACAAGGACAAGATAGAAAAACCTGATTGATATAACAATCATCTTGGATGAACCTATTGTAACCGCTTTAGAATGCATTTTCACCCCGAATAATGGATGCAAACTAATAGACTAGTAGTCAATGTAAAAGGGGATTTACCTAATGCAAGTTCAGAACATAGCCAGTATGCGAAACCTAAAATGTATTGATTCAGAAAATTGTGAGGAAGGATCTGTATGCTGGCAATTCTGATATCAACTTATCACTCAGTGCAGGCAAGAAACTCTTTGCCGTCGGACCATTCAACCCAGTTGTGACCAAGGGAAACGGAGGACCTAAGCATGGATGTCTAGAATGGCTAGATCAACACGAAACGAACTCAGTGATATATGTATGTTTTGGGACAACAACGTCCATCAATGATGAGCAAATCAAGGAGTTGGCCATGGGTTTGGAGAGAAGCGAGCAGAAGTTCATTTGGGTCCTGAGGGACGCAGACAAAGGCAATGGAGACTTCTCAGGAGTGGCAAGAAGACCCCTTCTGCCGGAAGGGTTTGAAGAGAGGGTTAAAGCCAAGGGGATAGTGGTAAGGGAATGGGCGCCTCAGCTCGAGATCCTTGGGCACCCTTCGACTGGAGGGTTCATGAGTCATTGTGGGTGGAATTCGTGCATAGAGAGCATCAGCTTGGGCGTGCCAATAACAACATGGCCAATGCATTCGGACCAGCCTAAGAATGCTACACTTGTGACACAAGTGTTGAAGGTTGGCCTTGTTGTCAGGGATTGGAACCGGAGAGATGAGGTGGTGAAGGCAGCAACGGTGGAAAATGCTGTTAGGCGACTGATGGCATCAAGTGAGGGGGAGGAGATGAGGAGAAGAGCTAAGGAAATAGGTGCTTCTGTTCGAGATTCAGTTGCTAACGATGGTGTTTCTCGCTGTGAGATGGATTCTTTCATTGCTCATATCACTAGATCACAGAAGACAAGCAAGAGATAAGAGCCCAACTGTCTATTTCGTTCAGTCAACCTGTATCGTTTGGCAAGCTTATTAAAACTAGCCTGCAACGTAAGCTAGGACAATGTCCTCGACCAGCTTGAGAGGGTCGTGAAGCGGCTCAATACTGGCCAGTGTTATCTATTTAGGGAGCTGAACCATGCTATTCTAACCTCAAAAAAGACTGCCTATGTGGTTTCTAGAGTAATAAAATCCCAATCAGTCGAAACTCGATAATATTTAAGGAGTCTGAGAAAGATATTGAAAATCACATTAACACATAAGAGTTCAACAACGAAAGCAACGTTAACCAAACCTGGTTCATGTTGTGACATGCACCGTTCCAGCAAACAAATAGCTCACTGTTTCCTCATAACCGCAAGTCATAAAAATGAGCAAGAAAAGAACAAGAGCATTAGTGCATCATCTGAACGAATCAGCATCTCAAAATAGAAACTGTAGACCAAAAAGGCAAGCATGGTTTGCAGAAACAACCACCTCCGTGATCCGTGATCAAATACGGCGATTATGAGGTTGCATATTAAATCGAGTTATCATCAATTCGTTTTTTCAGCACATGATGAATTGCCTGACTAAGCAGTGAACAATGATGGATACCGATTCTTCTAAAGGAAACCTTGCTTCACATCATGGCTTGTATACACGCTGTGTGATCGACAAGCGCCGTTCCTATAGACAATATGCCCGATTATGAGCCGCTTAGTCATTTTTCAGCGAACCTGAGTTTCCAAGAGAAAAGTAAAAGAGTTAGGTTAGATCAGATTAACTTCAAATAACAAAGACAGGTTGGATGAACACTCCATTGCAATAAAAATATTATTAATTCGTTGATGCCTAACTTGATCATAGTTTATGCATTAGGTCATCTCTCATTTTATGGACCATCCAGCCTATACTAGAAACTAAGCAAAATCATATGGAAATGCGAGACAATTCAGACAAATGCAATGCATGATGTAAGCTTCATTATGTAATGGTACCAAGCATAAGGTAGGTTCCATAATGCCAACATAATCACAATAAGAAAATGTTGCAATTCATGGACTCAAACAAAAGAATATAAGAGGAGAGACATCCACAAGAACTCGAAGTTACGTTCTTGATTAAAACGGTTGTGTGGCGTGGTAAATACAGGAGAAAGAACTTCCTAGAGTCTACCGGTAAAGAAGAGATTAAGAAAGATAACCAACAAGATCAAGGAATACAGAACAAACCCTGCAGCACTTTTCCAGGCAAAGGAACTAATATTGACCATGTCTCCATCGGCTATGACAACAAGCAATTCAATAAGTTCTGAAAATAGTCAGTCCATGGTTCTGAATCATTTTGATATTTGCACATCTTCTGATGAACTGGTCGATATACAACCACGGTCAGCGAGTGTTGGAATTAGCAATTTCAGAGCCATCCAGCTCAAAGCGCACGTCTCCCCTCGTTTGCCGCCTCATGTCCACAACTTATTTGAATAGGCTCACTCCCTAAGGCTTCTTTTGGTACGAGGATATGATAAGATAGGATAACTAATGAAGGGATTATTAATTCCTTTACTAATTAATATTGTGATTAGTTATCTTATCCTAGTTAAAACTCATGTTTGGTGCAGAGAGGTCTAATAAGCGGTCGATGGGAGATAATCAACTAGTGGTCGGGTGTCAGACAACGGTTGACTAGCGGTGGTCGACGGTCAATGGTGGACGATGGTCGGATGGCAGCCCTCGGATCGATCATTCGGGCGACGATCCACAGCCAGTCAGACGGCTGTCGATCGGTCGGTCAGTCAAGCGGGTAGCGACCGGCTGCTGGTTGAGCGGTGGTTGGTTAGTTGGTCGATCGGTTGGCGAACGATAGTAAGGGAAGGGAGCGATCGGTAGGGCGGGCGAGCAACAATCGATCGATCGTCGGTTGAGCGGTGGTCGGTTGGTCGAGAAGGTGACAGTTGGCCGTCAATCGGGCGATGGTCGATTGATGGTCAATCAAGAAATCGGTCAAACAAGCGATCAGCGGTCGGTCAATCGACGATCAATCGGCGGGCGACGGATGAGTTACAATACTTATCTTGCTTGTGGGGATAAATAATATATGGGGAAGGTGAGATTAATAATAAGGAAATTAGAGACGTCATCCCCCTAAATGAGACTAGTAATTCAGGTGCTTAGTTTCCTATCAAATATAAGATTAATAGGTATTAGTTATCCAATCCCCCTATCATGGATACAAACATGACCCAAGAGTACAATAGGCTTGTGCTTAGACAACTAGTGCTACAAGTATTATTTAGATGTCACGTCGGGCTTGCTAGTCTACGTAGGTGCCTTGATCTACTAGTTCAACTCTCAACAATGTAATTTCTATATCTACAACGAAAAAAAGTTTGTGGTCCTTCAAAATTATACGTACCGCTATCTTACTATGTATAGTGTGGTATACTCTAACCATGCGTCGAGTATTACTAGGAATAGCAAGGTTGTGGTCCTGTGAAATGAAGAAAAAGAGAATCAGATACTGTAGCTGTTATAGCAGCGAAATAAGGTTGTTACAGCGCAACAATAACTCTTAACCAATGTCATGCTGTTAGTAAACCTTGTACAATTCATATCAGTCACTGGGTTATAACAACTAACAACCCCCTCGTCCTGAATAGGCGAGTAGCCACCATTCTATTGTTCGAATAACAGTTATCACAATGACTCTTAGTTGAACTCAGCTCACGATAATAGCAAGTGAAGGTGATGTAGAACAGTAGGAGAAAAGGGCAATGGGTGTAGAAGGAAGAAATAGTAGAGGAAACAAGAACCGAGTTTATTTCATTCATCGTTGATGACGCTACAACGGCGTTGCACACCAGCAATTCCATTTATAGGACCTGACGATCCTATTTCTTATACAAAATACAACACTTGCAACATAAAAGTGAGACCAGATTCAAGACCCATGGGTCTTATTGAATGAGAGACATGGGTTTCGATCCAACTCTGAGATGTGTGCGGTCCCCTAAATAGAAGTGATAATACGACTCCCCTGCACAGTACAGCGAGCGACAAAGGCAGGAGACATAGTGCCAAGAATCGGAAAGAAGAACATTTTATTCACGTTACAGAACGATAGCCACTCAAAGGGGAGAAAGCAAAAACGACATGGGATATCAGAAAAAGGATGGTTGAAATCATCAAAAAGTGCCACCGCCTATCTGTTTCCTAGACAGCCTTTTTTTTCTTCTCCGCTCAGGTTGCATTATTATTCACCTGAGCACCAGCGAGCACATCAAGGTACAACGTCATCCGCTCCTGAAAAATCCTAATGGAGCTCGCTTCCTCCATCCAAAAGGAGCTGCCCATGACGATATTCTTCGCTTTTGTGTTCTTCATCAGCTACATCCTCCTTAAACAGTGTCGAAGAAACATGCAAGAAGGCAGACAGATGACACCAGAAGCCAAAACCCTGAGCCATCTATTATCATGTTCTCAAAATATTGGTTAGAAACGCATAAAGCAACACAACACTCCAAGAAACTCCCTTCCCTCCCTTATTTTTATTTCATCAAATTTTCTATTTTATTTATAAGAGACTAGATATACAAGGATGGGCATTCTTTTCTGGGTCTACCTAGTCTATTTTTTGGGAATTAACACCTCCTGTCATGCCTCAATCTTGCATGAGATATTCGACCTATTAATCCTCACGTCAGACAAGGAATAAGCATCCCAACCGTTGCATTGTTCCCCAGACTAAACCTTTGATCTTCTGTAGCAGACATGTTATGGCCCATAAATCCTCACGCTAGAAAAGGAATAAGCATCCTAACCGTTGCATTGTTCCCCAGACTAAATGTTTGATCTTCTGTGGTAGACATGCCATGGTGCAATTCAACCCATGTTCTCCGCTACTCCACACAACCCTGAGCCACATGGCTGACTATTATGGACCGATTTTCACCTTTAGGGTCGGGGTGAAACGGACTATGACCGTTAGTATTTGCGAGCTATTCGATTAATCAAAGGGAAATTCTTCGAGATTTCTTTTTAAGAGAGACTTTGGCCGTGAGTAGCTGGGAGATAGCCAAAGAGTGCCTCTATGCAAATGTGAAGGTGTTCCTGGACCGCCCGAAAACAGTGAATATGGAGATTATGGGATACAACCAAAACCACGTTAGCCTTCATCCCTTACGGCCCTTATTGGAATGAACAAAGAAAGCTGGCTGCTCAAGAGCTCTTCACGAACCAAAGGATCGAGATGTTGAAGCCCATAAGAGTTTCTGAGATAAAGGTTGCCATCAAGGAGATGTATGATCGGAATTCAAAGATGTTTCGGATACGGCGGTGACGGAGATGAAGAATTGGTTCGGGAACTTAAACATGATCATGACTCTTAGAATGGTGGCAGGGAAACGTTTACCTGAACTGGATAGCGCAGGTGTAGGATGTAGAGAAGCATTTAAAGCGTTCTTCAACATGGCAACTATACCTTTGATTTCCGATTCTCTTCCATACCTTCGATGGCTAGATGTCAGTGAACACAAGAAAGCCACGAGGGAAGCTGCCAAGTAGATGGACTCCATTCTTCAAGGGTTAGTGGAGGAGCACAAAAAGAAGCTAGAAAGGAATAACGGAAACGGCCAACAAGACTTCATCGATGCATTACTTTCTGTAGTAGATGGATCGAACCCCAATCTTCTTCGGGAGAATCCAGATACCATCATAAAAAGCACATGCTTGGTAATTATTATCATGAACAGACTTTTTATAGATCTTGTATCATAGTCACCCATAGCAACACACTTTACTTTCTGCTGATCCATATTATCATCTGCATGTAATCCTGCATAGTATAGTTGCAGCAGGCGCGGACACCCCAACTGTCATGCTCACTTGGGCTCTCACTTTTACTGAACAATCGCCATGTATTGAAGAAGGTTCAGGACGAGCTGGATGAGCATGTTGACAGAGAAAGGCAAGTGGCTGAAACAGATACAAAGGATCTTGTTTACCTTCATGCTATAATAAGAGAAGCTATGCGCCTGTACCCTGGCATTCCAGTTTTTGTAAGAGAGTCGGTGACGGACTGCGTCATAGCAGGATACCATATTCCCGCTCACACGAGGCTTATGATAAACCTCACGAAGCTGCAAAAAGATCCCAAGGTTTGGCCTAACCCTACAGAATTCATTCCAGAGAGGTTCCTTACAAGCCACAAGAATGTCGACCCCTCGGGAAAGCACTTTGAGCTGATTCCGTTTCACAGCGGATGAAGAATGTGTTGGAGGAAATCTTGCTATTCAAATCATGGTGCTTGCATTGGCTAGCTTGCTTCATGGTTTTGACATCAGAACTCCATCAGATGAACCAGTTGATATGACGGAGAGCCCGGGGATGAGCAATCTCAAAGCCACCCCACTCGAAGTACGCATCTCCCCTCGTCTGCCTACACATGTGTACAATGAAATCCACGAGTAGGCAATAGTTATGGTGTTCTCATCCCTACTCTTATATATGTTCTTGACCTTCTACAAGTATAATCATTCAAATTGCACATATTTATGCACATGTGCGTGCATATACTTGTAATATATATACACACAAAAGGCAACTCCTTTCTACGCGCACCAACGTTTTTCGGGGGAGTACATCGTGCAATGTGTGTACGTTTTATACAGCGAGGTCGTCCTTTCGTCATCGTTACCCATACAATATCATTAATGTTGAGGTTGTCGATTATTTCTCGTTCTCGTCTGATGTATGCTATGCTAACTCAGTACGAAACGAGATATCTAATATGATGTAAATCCGTGATTGTGATACAATGTGAAGAAGGAACAAGTGGAGTCAGTACCGACCGTGCATCAAAGTTAAAGATTGATTTAATACGATATATAATTCTCTTTTCAAAAAGTGATTTGCTACAATAGTTTGTGGGGTTCTCGGGTTTTCCACGTTAAATTTGTATGTGGTTTAGTGTTCATTGTCTCTATCTGGTACCTTCAAACTTGTCAATCAGAAACTCACAAATAACATTCACAAGCATGCGATAGTATAGATAGACTTATTTTCACGCACGGGCATATCAAGGCAAGATTTGCAAACAGCTATGTGATCACAGATATCAAACCTAACCATATTTATCTCTTTAACTATAGCAATCAGATCTGGTTATTCATAGCAATTCTCTTCCATATATTCTCACATTATAATCACTCTTATCATTGAATAATACAACATGAATTCAAGATTTAAACATGGTATTAGAGCCTAGATATGGTTAGGCTAGATAAATATGGTTAGGCTAGATATGTGTGATCACATAGCCATTTGCACATCTTGCCTTGATAGGGCATAGAGTATCAGACATCTCACATAAATAACACACATTAATTATATCAGACAGTAGGCATATTGTTACCATTAAACAGGAGCTTGCTGAACTAGATAATTGGATGCGCCTGGTTTCCTTGCGCGGCAGTAGCCAATGTACCTTCAATCAAGAAAATCACATGTATTAAGTACTGTGAGTATGTGACACACATTTTATGAACGCATTATATGTAACTCAACATAATATCTGCATATGTGTATAGAAAAAAACGATATCGATTTTAAATCAGCCATCATAACTATAGCAAGAGGTTCATTAACAGGTTCATTGGGTACTAGTTACGAGAAATGTTAAGAAATTTCAGAATCAGTAACTTATGTTTTAAAAACCAATCCAATATGTTTTGAAAACCAATCACAGTATTACTACATATAATACAAAAAGGATGTGTTGGTTTTTAGGATAGGATTAGAAAGAACAATTAATCCTTCGGACTATTTATTCGGCGACTATTTATTCTTGGATTGTTTATCCCGGATAAATTTTAGATAGTGTTTGTTTGCATGGGACTATCTAGTGACACCCCTCTCCCCCATTAACTAATCCACTATATGAGGGACTAAATTAGTTAGATGGGATTAATAATTCTTCCTCCAAAAGCCTCAAGCAACCCAAATAAACAAAGGATAAGAAGTTAAATGAGATTACTAATCCTATCCCTTTCATATAGTCTCCAAAACAAACACATCCAAATGATGTCTTTGTTTTGAGAATTAAAATGATAGGATTGGACTAATAATCCCCCCTTGTGTTGTATCTCATGTTTTTTTTTTTTTTTTTTTATAACTCAAGGGGATGGGACAATTAGTCCAACTTACTAACTTAATCCCCCAGGGGACTAATTAGTGAGGGATGACATAAATAATTTCGGGATTAATAGTTTTATGGGACAAACAATCCAGCTTAATGTTACCCCATGTTTGTTTCACACATTTTGGCGTTAAACTGGACTAATTAGTTTCATCCTAAACAGTTATCCAATCACAAATAAAGATTAAAAATATTAAAATACAATGTTTAATGTTGGGACGATTAATCCCCTGACCAATAATCCCGAATTTTTTTATCCTATCTCCGAAATTAACACCCAAAGAATATAACATGAACACATCTACAAAATAACAGGATGCATACAATCTTATCTCTTTTTCCTGAAGAGGGTTTGGTGCACGAGGTTCACAGGGATCAGGTCAGATGGATTTCAGGCAGCAACGGGGCGCGGACTCACCGGTAGTGTGCACGCCGGCGACAAGGAAGGCAATGTGAGTATTGGTTGTGGAGTGGTCGGAATCGAGGACAGATCGGTGCGGTGAGGGTTTTGGGGCCGAGTCGAGGAGGCGAGTGGTCCGGCGGCGGATCTTGGGAGGCCTATTTCGGTTTCGTTTTGTTGTTACCATCGAGAGCAAATCCAATAATAAAGATTATTTTGATATATACAAAATCAAATTTTAATTATATTATTTTAACAAAAATCATGTTATAATATATTTATATGATAAATTAATGGATTAAAGAATATCATCTCAAGTTTTTTTTTTTGTTGAGATTTATACATTAAATTTTATGAGAAAGCAAAAAAAAACTTTATTATATTCATAATCAAATTTAACATAACACTTGATCAAATACAAAATTTATCTTGAAATAATTTATCCATTAAAATAACATATTTTTGTTATAATATAATTTTAACAACCCTTGTAACTGTTATATTGGTTTTGTTTTAAGTTATGACTTTAAATTTTGTAGGAATATGTTTTAAAAAAATTGTAGAAATATATAATTTAATTAAAAAAATCATTTTTAATCAAAAAGGGAATCAAAATAAGTATCTAACACGAGAGCAGAAGAGTGTCCCCCAATTTCGCTCTTAAAACGCTCCGACTTCTCAAAGCCCTAGTTCCCTTTGCCTCTTACCAGCACCGTCGCTGTCGTTGGACGGCGGATCTCGCCACGACGGGTCCCCTTTGGTCCATAGGCGTCGTTCGGATTTTATTTTTCGTTGTTTTTTTTATTTTTTTATTTTTTTTTTAACTTCGTTTCACTGGATTACTTCTTACTACTTATCCTCTTATGGATATTGTCTACTCGTTCGAGGAGATAGCGGATCACAAGGAGTTTGCTTTGCATTTTGTTTTGAACAGTTTCGTAAAATTGCGAGGAGTTCTAGGTTTAGGGGTTTGTTCAACTAGTTGGGAGTTAGAGATCTGAAAATTGAGATGTGGGATATGTGGGAGATGAGAATACTTGGGAATACAGATCTGGGAATAGAGATCTGGAAGTTGAGAAGACTTGGGAGTCAAGATTTGGGAGACAGTCCTTGGAGATAAAGAGTCTTGGGGAGTTGAGATCTAGGAACCAAGGAGTATCTCTGGAGAAGAGGGGTGTGTTTACTTTCGACGTTTTTCCAGGGGAAGAGCAAAAGTGTCTGGTGCGGTGAAGACGAAGGTGCAATGGTGTTTGTTCCGACAAGAGTTTTGTTCTGACGAATGTTATGTTCAGACGTGGGTGAATTGTGGAAGGCGAGTGCAATGATCGTTGTTGGTTTATGCTCGGATTGCCAGTTGACAGGAGGGATTGATAAGAAGATTGTATGGTGAGAGGAGTTTAGGAGCCCTTGACGTTGTTTGGTGTTGATCATTTGTGTATCTTTTTGCTTACTCATGTAAGATTCGTCAATAGTTTCTGTATACTGAGATTTTATATCTCACGGGTTTTGATTAATGTATTCTGAATTATATATATAAAAAAAGAGTGTTTCCCCAACTCGTAAGAATCGAAAGCATCTATACAAAAGACAGTGTTTTCTGCATCGTCCACATTACTATACATGTTGATATAAGATTTGTCATTTTGATGCTGAACTCATGTAATGTGGACGTTGCAGAAAACACTGACATGAGTTCAGCATCAAAATGGCAAATCTTATACCAACATGTATAGGTATGCTCTTTCTTGGATTTGCATTTCAACGTAACCAATTCAACAATAACGATAACAATATAAACAATTCTGTTAATGGATTGATTTTGGAGATATAAAATATAGCAGTCATATCTTTATTGTTATATAAAAGAAAGACTGCTTTCGATGTTCTTAAAAACAAACATGGAATTAAAAAACAACTAACAAAGAAATATTATAACTGATTAAAAGCCTCAGTGGTAAAAATGAAACAAAGAACAAATAGACATATATCAACGTTTACTCAAAACCCAACAGAATTCTTGTTCAAAAGTGTATGAGTGTGTAAACATTTCGACTCTTCTTCACATGGATGAAGAGTACCTAGAGAAACAAAACATAGATGCTTGTATAAGAGAAGCATTATTCTGATATATTTGACAGAATTCTTGCTCTCTTATAACCTTTACATATTCCATTTATAACAACTGTCAAAGGTATTAGCACCAAGATTGCTGAATTTACAGCATTGTACAACACCTCTCCCTCAATCAGTTTGGCGTCCTCTGAAGACTAACCAGTGAATAGTAAGCTCCTCTCGGCCCCTTCGCCAGCAGTGACGAATGAGTTCCCTTCTCCACTACCTTTCCTTTGTCCAGTACCGCGATCACATCGCAGTTCTGTATGGTGCTAAGCCTATGCGCGACCACCACGCTTGTTCTCCCAACCATAACGCGGTCCAATGCTTCCTGGACGACCTTCTCCGACTGGCTATCGAGTGCACTGGTTGCCTCATCTAAGAGCAGCACTGCTGGATTCTTGAGTATTGCTCTAGCGATGGCGACCCTTTGCTTCTGACCTCCTGATAGCTGCACTCCTCGATCTCCACACGGTGTGTTGTAACCGTCTTTTAGCCCTGCGATGAAGTCATGAGCATTGGCTGCCTTCGCCGCTTCCACGATCTCAGACTCATCCACACTATGGCTTACTCCATAGACAATGTTCTCTTTTACCGAGCCAGCAAAAAGTGTTGGCTCCTGGCTTACGAGCGCTATGTGCCTTCTGAGTGCTCTAAGATTAAATGTCCTAATATCTTGGCCATCTAACTTCACAACCCCGCTGAGTGGATCATAGAACCTTTCAATCAAGGCGATGATGGTCGATTTGCCAGACCCGCTTTGGCCAACAAGAGCTGTGGATTTTGCTGCATCTATTTTGAGAGAGAAGCCTTTGAAGATTACTACATCAGGCCTAGCAGGATACGCAAAATCAATGTCAAGTAACTCAACCGAACCCACGATTCTGTTAGGTTGGTGCCCTTCTGAGTCATCAGGTTCAATCTGGGTTACCCGGTCCAGGACAGCAAAGACTGATGCAACAGCGTCAGATCCCTTGGCTAGATCTGTGGTCATGCTCCCGGCATCAGCAATGACTCGACCTGTGCTGACCAAGATCATGAAAGTTTCGAATAGAGCTTTGTTATTGATGTAGCCGTGGGCGATGAGCTTGGCACCATACCAAAAATCAAGAGCCCAGGTGCATGCCATGAGGCTCTGAGAGGTGCCCAAGCCAATGCCTGCATACCATGACTGTCGCATACTTTCCTTTCGTGGGCCTTCCTGTGCCTTCTCGAGCATCTTGAGAATCAGCTCCTGAGATGAGAATGCAGTGATCGTGCGGAGATTCGAAACTGCTTCAGCGGCAATCTTACTACTCTCACTTTGAGCCTTGATTGCCAATTTGGACATGCTTTTGAGCAGCACGCGCCTAGTATAGAAGCACACGATAACGATAGGTTGCACGGCAATCATCACGACCGCTAGCCTCCATGAAATTACCAGGCCCATGGTGCAGGCTATTGTCACCGCCGAAAAGGTTTGAACTAGAAGGGCTATCCTATCGCCTACCAGTGATCGTACCTGAGAACAATGTAGGAATCAACTTGTAAGTTACATTGCAAACAAGAGATGCATCATCGAGTTGCAGGTTCAGTCAAGTAGGAGTATTTTAGAAACATGTCAGCCTAACATATAATAAGCAGTCAGCACGGACACAGTAATGCGTATATTTGAGACCAGATAGGACTAAAGTTATTTGTCTGAATTTTTGGGATAGAGAAACAAGCATACCACATTGGAATCCTTCGCAAGCCTAGAGCAAATAGCTCCAGTAGAATTCTCGTCTTGATCAAACCATCCAATTTCGAATGTTAGAATTTTTGAAAGCACCCGCTCTCTCACCCTTCTTGTTAAGTACTCCCCCATATACGCGAAGTTGTAGTGTTGGCATACATTGACCGCCAAACAGAATGCTGCTAACCCAGCAAAACAAGAAGAGTATATCCTCGTCTTTCTCTTGATTTCCGCGTGATCTGTCAGGAAAAAGACTGATATCATCGACCCCATTGCAAATGCATAAACTGGCTGAACCGCTCCATAGAGAAGGGCTCCAAAACACCCCAAGCCCGCCTGTTTCCACTCTGGTAAATTCAAAGCTAACAGTCTCCTAAAAGGCGGCGCTGGAAGAGCTTGGGACTTTTTACTGTCTGTCTCAAGTTCATGATGAGACTGGACGGAGTCAATGGAATCAGTTCGGCTCACAAGGGAGTGTCTTCGGCTACTAGTGCTGTGCCTGATGTCAATAGAGTGTGACGGGTTTGTCATTGAGGCCGTGTTCTCTTGATCGGTTTCAGATTTTCTGCTCTGTTGTAGGCGGACAAGTGATGCATAGAGACTATTCTCAAGATTGATCAACTCATCATGTGACCCAGTTTCCATTATCTGACCATTCTGAACAACTGCGATGGCATCGGCATGGCGGATAGTGGATAACCTGTGTGCGATAATGATAGTGGTCCGGCCCATTGCCACATTGTCGAGAGCCTGTTGTACGATTCTTTCAGACTCGGAATCCAGCGCGCTAGTTGCCTCATCTAGTAACAGGATATGTGGTTCCCGTATTATGGCTCGTGCAATAGCAATCCTTTGCTTTTGCCCCCCTGACATCTGGACGCCTCTCTCCCCAACCTGAATGAAACAGTATTCGTCGATCAGCGTGTACGTGGATCTCCATGTGAATAAACACATTAACATGGTCTATAGAATATGCTCTATTTGCAGTTCAGAATATAAGCATAAGAAGCAGACCTGAGTATCATAACCTTGAGGAAACTGACTAATGAAATTGTGAGCATTAGCTGCTTTGGCCGCCTGATGAACTTCTTCCAAAGTAGCATCCTCTTTTCCGAACAATATGTTTTCTTTGATCGATGTAGCAAACAAAGCAGGCTCTTGGCTAACGAGACCCATCCGCGCTCGCAGCCACTTGAGCTGCAGCTTATTTATAGCCACCCCGTCGACCAATATTTCACCACTTAGAGGGTCATAAAACCTCTGTAGCAATGCTACAACTGTAGATTTACCACTTCCACTGCTGCCAACTAAAGCAACAGTTTTTCCTGCAGGAATTGTAAGATTGAAGTCGCGCAAAATCATGGCTTCTGGCCTGGATGGATATGCAAACTCTACGTGCTTGAATTCCACTTCTCCAAGGACATTAGTCGGCGTCAAGCCTTCCATGTTGTCTGAATCGATTGTGGGCACTCTCTTTATCACCTCGATTATACGCTCTCCAGCTGAAGCAGCTTCCGATAAGTACTTTATATTGGACAATCCAGAACCTAAAGCTCTGTATATCATGGAAATGAAGCAATCATCAATCAACCTATATCCATCTATCATAGCAGCTATCATATACTAGCGTGCACAAAAATGTTACGGTAGATTATCATTTTGTTAGCAAAAGCATATGGCAGCAGTTGAATATTTACTTTTAGCGTTTAAAAAATTGTTGTCATAGATAGATATACAGAGAAAACGTTATCAAAGACCTAAAATAAAACTCTATATCATATTTTCTGAAAAATGTCTAAAAGATCGATTTCAAATTAGCTTCACAGTTCATGAGAATCTTAAAGAGAAAAACTCACAATCCGCCGACAGCAAGAGCAGCGCCTACGACAAAGACTGTGCCTCCTTTAGCGCCATGGTACATGACCAATCTACTGCCATACCAAGCATTGAAACCCCAAACCGCGAAGGTGATGCCATTGCTTCCCATTGCTAGCCCCTTCGCCAAGCCTTGCTTGAGCCCAAGATCGACTGATCCCTGAAGTGCGGTGGAGAACTCTGACAGGGTCTTACTCTCTCCGACAAAAGCGTAGACGGTTCTGATGGAAGAGACAGCTTGTTCTGCTATAGTCCCTGCCTTATTGTATTCCTCCTTTAGCTTCCTTGCTAATCCCATCAGTATGCGACCGTACATCAAACCAGGAATAACGAGCAGGACGACGAAGGGGAACGACACAACTGCTAACCTCCATAACATCAAAAATGCTGCCAAATAGGCTCCAATGAACGTGGAGGAGTTCATCACGAAATTCGGCACCTGGCATCCAGCAATAACCATTAATTCCAACTGCTTCATTTTTCAGTCGACGACATGATATTATTGTGAACTTTTCAGCTTAAGAAACTACAGCAAATTAATTCTACAGATAACAGATCAAAGAATGAAATAGTGACTTCTATCGATTCTACAGATAATGAAACAAGGCATTACCGAAAATAACACAAACTACGTAAACATTTTGACACTTGCAGATGGACAACCCACTCTCAAATATGCATTTGAACCCACACATAAACAAATATAGGAATATAGTACATCTTTCAGATACACATTAATAAAAAATTTAAAAAAAATCAAGGAATATACAGCCAGGAGATTGTAACATTATTAATTAAGAAATCATAGCTGATTGTTTAGCAGAATGTTCAATATCAGTCACATCATATATTATATTCAAGTTAACTAAAAGGTCAACGCACATGTAATTCAGTGGAACGAGAGAAAGTCACACTATGAACAATAATAATCTGTGAATGTAGGATCACGATTGATATTATCAGTAGAGAAAAATGAATTAACTTGGTTGAGCTTATACGTTAGCTCAATTACTTTACCTTCTCACTGATGCAATCTTGTATGACAAGGCTATCGCTAGAAACATTGGTGATGACTTCCGAGTTGCTTGTGACATGAAGATCAAAATAACCGACGTCCTGTCGAAGCACTGCTTTCAGGTACCTCGCTCGCATTCTTGCTGCTTGCCTCTCCGCCGTTCTCGTCCAACAATATCCCTCTAATCACAACACGAGAATATTTTTAATACGCGACACGACTTGTTTCAATTATTAAGTCAATGATAACTATGATCAGTTTAGAACTGAAATATCTGCCTCCAATTCTTGCAATTAACTCACCCAGAAAACATAGACACCATGCTGCAAGCGCCACATAGCACAGGATCACAGCATTCTGTGGAAATCATAATAAGTCAATATATTTACAAAAGTAAACTGTGGATCAGGAAAGAAGAGTCTCTTATTAATATTTGAGCTCTATGCTTGTAATGTGAATTGAAAACGACAAAACAGCTGAAAATAAGCATCAAACCAGGGACAACTGCAAGAGTAAGTGGTAATTTATAAGCCACCTTATTGACAGAATGAGAAAATGAATCACCGCCGCCAAACTTCGAGCTCTCGCCGATGTTATTCATCAACTTCCCGGCCACAAACAACGTGACGGGCAAAGTCAGCCCGTCACCTACAGATCCCACGAACCCGAGCACCATTAGCAACCTATCGAAGCCGTCCGAATGCATGAAGATCGTTCTCATTGACCCTCCTGCTGCTTCTTTTTTCTTCACCGTGACTTTCTCCTTCCCACTCATTCTCGTGATCGATCAAAACTTACCAAACAGCAGTTGTTTTTGGATATTTATGATTTTTATTAATTGATCATAAAATCTGAGTTGAGTATTGGCAATTAATACCCTTTTTTTCTAGGATGAGATACATGAATACTTTCATATATATAGGACGGTTGACAACATGGGGAAGGCAATATACAGTGAATAGGATGCGTTTTCCCTTTTAAAATTAATGGGATGATGTGGATTGTGGTGGGTTGACTTTACGAGATAACGATAATTTGCCGTCACTAATGACGATTATTAACTAGTATATTCGGGTCCCACCTGGCCAGTCCTTGTTCCAAGTTAACGCAAAATGTTCATTTTGAAATTTTGAGAGACAAATAATCATATTCCTCCTTTTATGGATCAAGATTCATGCTTTCGAACCTCATCGGACAACAGAGTGGTCTATTATCTATCTCTTATTGTATTCAACCTTACAAATGGAACTCAATGGGATTACCACTTTGGATACTTTAGCAATAGTGTTTCAAAAATAAATACCAAATTAATATACATTCTTTTCAGCTTCTCCTCATGAATTTCAACCTATGTGGCTCTCTACCTTCTGCCAACTTAATATGATGTTCTTGATTCTTCAATTAGTATGATGTTCTTTGTTCTTCTTTGGGCAATCATAGAATCTTTTTTGTCTACTCTTCCCTTTCCGCTCAATCTCATTTTTTTCTTTTTATGATATATCTAGCTATCATTCTCTCCTCATCAACCGTTGGAAAGTCACAGGCCAACCATCAATCATGTCATTGTCGATCATCTTTGGCATAGACTCTGATCATCAGAGCTCCTCAAATAGTTAAACACCTTCTCATGGTTGTGATTTTTCATTCTTGATTCCTTGACAAAGTGTTCTCTAGCTAGATTAGTCAAACTCTAACATGACTAATGACTTCTGGATTTATTTTTTGTTGTTGGAAAGCGAGTGTTGTGTCTAGGGTGTTGTTGAGATTATCGACTACTTTACATTTACGATAAATTTAATGGGATACAATACCGTTCTAGATAAATTTGCCACTGCAGGTTTTCCTCATCACATGTTTACTCAAATGGGTTATTTAAGTTTAAATTTGATTTTTTTGAAATTTCAAGTGTTTGATTTTTTATGGTGAAAACGGCTTTGCAGTATTTTGTTAATTTCAGCTTGCAACACAACCATTTTCCTACATATACTCTATTTGTTGGAATTTGCATATCATGTTGTGTAGAGTTAACATGTACAAAAATATCACAACGTTGAAGCAAAAAGATTATAATGCTTGCTTATCCAAAGTTAGGCCAACCCCAGTTGGATGAGAACAAGTATTAGGCTAATTCAACCACAGCTTTAATGCTTTTAAGAAACTTTGAATGCAATCGTGTTCTCTTATTTGTTTTGCTATGGAGGAGTAAGGTGAGCACCTCCAAAGAATGAAAACAGGGTATTTACTAACCGGTTTCCACTTTGTTACTACAATACAACTTCGAGTAAGAAATCAACCAGTCTCGCGCATAGCATGGGTTATGTTCGAGTTCAAGAAATTCAACAGTTTTGGACCTTTGGAGGTATGAGAAGAAGTGTTTCGATGTCAAAGCAGTTGCAGTTATTACTACTTCCTCTCTTTTATATTGAAACGGAAAGAGTATTACTCATGCTGACTACCCCATCTATTCTATATATTTTTTTAATATTTTGATTTTCATATCTTACAGGGAAAAATGTGTCCATGACGATAGACAATCAAATATCTTTTTCGTAGATTTTTCTAATTATAAAATATCAATGTTTTTTAAGGTATGTATTTTAATCACATATGTGTCGTGACTCGTGGGAGTTATACAATATTTGATAAAAAAAATATTTGATCTATGATGTTTAAAACAATACGTATATATTGTTTTAACAGTATGTTTTTGTTATTCCAAAATCAATATTATTTTAAGCTTTCATTGATGGTCGACGAAATCTAGGTCATTTCTGTCAGTGGAATCGATGGTCCGCGGCGACGGAGAGGTAATTAGTGTCGATGTGGTTATGATGAGGTGAATTGGTGGGTGGTGGCAGTGTGGAGATAAAGAGTTGTGACTTATATATTGATATATAAGAGAAGAGTAGTGGTGGTGATGACATGACAATGGTTACAGTGAGGATGTGTGTGTGGGGTGGTTATTGAAATTGTATAACGGATAAATTTTTTTCGAATTATATCATTTTAATTTCTTTTTGTATTTTACTTGAAAAATCTTTTAAAAAATTGGAATAATCATGTTAATTAAAAATAATAAAATTTGAAATAATAAATTAAAATAATAATCACATTAAAAAATAATGATAAATAATTAATAATAATTAAAGAGTAAATTATCTAAACATATAAAAATTTGAAAAAAATATCAAAAAGATACACAACGAATCAAAATTTAAAAAACATACAATTCATCCATATCATTTAAATCTTTAATCTTATTCTAATCTCCACCCATATGTCTATCATTACCCAACCGTGGTCGGAATTTCCGTCGTAATCCTGCCGTCGCCGTCGAAATCTTTGTCGGAATCTGACCAACGTCGTTGTAATTCTCGCAAGAATCTGGCCACCGTCACTGTAATCTTCGCCGGAATATGACCACAATCGTCGAAACCTTCGCGAGAATGCGATCACAGTGCCTGATTTTTTGTCAGAATTTGCAATGTCGTTGGAATTTTAGTAGAAATCTGGCCACCTCCGGGAATATGAAATAGAACGTCTGAATAAAATCAAAATAGAACACATGATAAAAAATAAAAATAAAACGAGTATAAAAAATAAAACAAAACAATAATACAAAAATGAAACGAAGCATCTGTTTTAATGCTTTATTTTGAAATAGAACGTCTTTGTTATTTTAAAACAAAATATCTATATTTTCTTAGAAACAGATGACTTTATTATTGAAACAGAGCGTCCATGTTTTGAGAAATAGAGCGTCTGTGTTATTTTTAAAAATAGAGTGACATGTTTAAACGAAACAGGGAAACAATTAAAAAAACAAATAAAAAGTGATAAAAACATCCAAATAATAATAACATGAATCATAATATTAATACGAACCTTTAATAAATAAAAACGATGCTCAATAACATGAAATTTTCAATGTGGTCGAACACCTTGCGTGCATGCATTCTTATTTCAATTGCAAAAATAAAACAGAGCCGCAAAAGCTGGTTACTGAAGATGACGAAGGAAGGGAGACAAGATGAAACTCATCAATCATAACAACAAATCACGCACACACTAAACTGAATTGATCAAGATAGAAGTGTAGCATGCGCTGATCTTCCAGTGCTCTAGGCTTTGTAGGAATTGGATAGACTCACAAATTCAGTTTCCCTCTTCATGCCCCAAAATGAACAACTAGAGTACAATGAGATACCTCAGTTGTCTCTGTAGTGTACAATGAGATTGCTTGTTCGTCCATGTTCACCTGAGATAATCCTGGGATAGCAAATGTGGTTCCCTGTGGTGGCAAATAAATTTCGTTCAGTGTTGTCACCCGTGTGTCTAGACAGAGCAGCAATTCCTTGCCTGATGTTGATGGGATAGACAACGATGCTTCATAAGTTGATCCCAGACTTCCAGACGATGCGGACGTAGGCACAATCTGACCATGACAAGAACTTTCAGCCAATGAAGGGTTGATGGATGAGGATCCATTCACATGCTTGTTTCTGGGTATAAAATTGCACGCTAGCCTTACCTATAATTAACAAGGTAGTTCAGAAGACGATTCAAGCAGGACAAAACTTTAGCAGAACTCACACTCTAGTTACATAGAAGAAGAGTGAGCAAGAGCAAGAAACTACCGAAGAAACTTAGATCACCAACACCTGGAAGAGGAGTCGACAGTGGTGGTTGTTGCGACGGTGGCGACGGTGGTGGAGGTGAGGAAGGTGGCGAGACAGGGATGGTTGAGAAGAGGACGGAGAGAAAATGGGGAATTGGATGAAATTATGTTTGGAAATTTTTTATGGATTTTTTATGTTTTAATCATTTGGTGATAATTAAATTTAAAATAATAATTATATTAGTAATAATTATTTAAAAATAATAGAATTTGAAATAATAAATTTAAATAATAAAATTAATAACCATCTTGAAAAAATAATAAATAATAATGAATATTTAAATTAAAATAATAAATAATTAGAATTCGAATGAAAATTAGAATTGTTTTTGAAATTCAGATTAAATTATTTTTCTAAGTTAAAATTATTTTTGAAATTAAAATTAATATTAAAATCAATTTTTAAATGAAAATAAGGAACAACCTAGAAATTAAATTAAAAAAAACAGATGTTGTAATATATGATGATTGTTTTGATTTTTTAAATATGAAAATGTTATTAAATATAATATGTTGTATTTCTTTCGTCTTAAATAAGTTGTGATACATTACTAAAAATGGATGTTTAACATAAATTATAATTTTTTTATATAAGAAAACTTTATGATATTAAAATTATTATATTATCCCTATTTTATAACACATAATTTTCTGTTTTATTATTTTTTTTCTTTTCATCCACCCTCGTTTTTTTCTCCTATACCACAAGGACATTAAAATAAAATCTTTTAAAATCTATGGTTTTTTAATATTCATATTAAGTTAATATATTATATTTATATAAAATGTATATTTTAAAATAATCAAAATAAATCATTATTTTTTATATAATAAAATGAAAAAAAAAGTAATATTTCTTTTCCATATTACCAACCAAAGCGAGCATACGAATATGGAGTATATTACAGCAGCCACGCTTATGTCGCTTTCTTGTTTAACCGTTTCACACTTACACTAGCGCAACACACTGCCCATTCTCTTTCCTCTTTCCTCTCATGGCTGCTCACTGATTCCCATTCTCAAGAAAGATAACCCACACAGCTCGCAGCTTTCCTCATTTTCCACCATCACCTTCACTTGGGTAAGACAGAGCTCGAATTTCCACCCTCGTGTTTCTTCTCCTTTACACTCATTGTTATATGTTTCTTGATTTGGTTGATTCCGTAGTGCAAAATTGTAAAGTGATCGAACTGCTGTTAGGTTTGGGTTTTACTGTCAAAAGGGTTTTGGGTGTAGCTTTCTGTTGTTTTGACTTGAATTGCTGATGTAATTGATTGGTATTACAAGATTAGGGTTTTGGGAGAAGACTGAGGTGTGTTTTATTGATTTGGTGTAATCAGATTGGAGAAATCAGTGGAGTTGATTATGTGTTTTTTGTCCGATATCTGAAATGGCATTTGGGAATTTTGATTTTGAGGATGAATTTTTGTGGGCTCTTTTTCATTCGTGCTTCAATTTTGTTTGAAGTTGGATTTTGTTGATGGTGGGTTGTTTGCCAGTGTTTTTTTGAGTGGTACTGTACTGCTGAATCTTTGATATGTGCAAGTTTGCTAGAGCAGTGTTTTCGTCGTGTAGAATATTTTTTGGATGCTTCAACTAGTAGAGTCAGGCAAGTTAGGTGTATGATGGAAGCATAATAGGATACTGTATTACCGATTAGGTAATAGTACTATCTTTTTGTCATTTGATCTACTGTGCATAATGTACAAATTGGGAGGAATGCCCTCACGAGGATGTTTCACTTGTGTCATAAATTTTATGGATTTTTCATTGTTTTCCTTTATGAGTCACACTTGAATAGACTACTGCCGATAGTGGAGGGATCAGTTTGATATAAATATGTTCAAAATATAGCATGGACGCAAATAGAATGCAATGAAGTCATAAGTCATTTGGCTGATTCTAAAGGATCATTTTGATATAAATATACAATTTTGGGCTTTGACGTTCATTTGCTATATTGGCAATGCTCAATGCTCAGCTTGTCTTGTTCTTCTATTGTCATCTTGTGATGACTTTGTAACAGTATTCTAGGGAAATATCTCAAGAGATTTCCCTCTTGAACCTTTGTTTCTTTGATGGAAGTTCGTGTAAGAGTGCTTCTTTATGATGATGGCATGCAATGTGTCATCTTTTGCGCTAGATTTACTCAAAGTTCTGATGTCTGATTAATCAAATACAGCTCTCAAGGAGAACTTATATTCATTTAGTGTGCTAAAGCACAAGGAGACCTAAGGCATCTAAGCTTGAGTTTTGATTTTTATTTTCACTGATTTTATGATTTCCTGTTTGATCCACTTTATACATCACTATATCTATATCCTATAAAGCACCGGTACTTTTCGGGAGGCGACATATCCGTGTCCGACAAGTATCGGACACCGACACGCGGGGGACACGTGTCTCCGACATGTATTAGAGATAAGGCGCGTCGAGTTTTTAATTTTTTTCTAGAGGACATGCGAGGGACACTCCGGAACATGGAGAAACAAAGGAGAGGGCTTTAACTATTTTAAATAAAGAATAAACAAGATAATAAAATATAAGGTATGTAATAATCAAGTAAAGATTTATATATATATATGACTCGCTACAGTTTCATATCGTTTTTTTAGCTCTTCTAAACAATTTTAATGCATTGATGTTTCGTAATTTTTATATTGGAATGTTTTTTTATGATATATAGATAACATGTTTTTTTTGTTACATTTAATTTAGATATATATTTGTGTATATTATATATATACTCATCTTATCCGTATCCTTGATTTTCAAGAAATGCCATATCAACATGTCGAGCCATACCCGTATAAGTGCAATGTAGTCTATATCCAAGGTTAATTCTGGGATTAGTAAATTTGCCTTCTGCTTGTGCGTCCCTATAAAGATCTGATCTTCCCATTATGTGTTGAGCTTTATGTGTTGAGCTTCGCAAATATGCCTTCAGAAAAGGACTTCTCTGCTGTGAGGCCTTCTGTTAATGTTGCACTAGCTAACGCTTCTACTAAGTTTAGTAGGATAAGGTTTCTTGCAATTCTTATGCTGAAGTCTTTCTCTTCTATTATCTTTTAAGAAAATACTCTTGGGTTTGAACTGAGCAATTTTCTCTGATGCAGCAGGTTTAACCGAATACAGGGACTTTTACCTATGAAAGAATTATCTTGAAGTCCTCGAGCAGTGACTATAATTTCTTATATCTGTGATGGAAAAAGTGTCTTTGGATTGCCCCTACCCTGGGTGCTTTTTCTGTGTAATGAAGGAAGGAAATCCAAATAAGCGTAGAGCCAGTATTCTCAAATTCTTTAGAGAGCTTCCCTCGCAGGATGACGATGGTCAGGTTCTTCCGATCAGTGGCCTTTGGAACACAGCAATGACACATCCAAATGATCCCGAGTTCATCGAATTGGGAGTATTTGAATGCATGGCTTCTCTAATTTGGAAGGGCTTAAAGAACCATCGCTGGCTTTCACATGATCAAAACATATACATCCCTTATTATGCTGCTCATATCATTGGTTCATACACTATGAACATGGAAGAATTTGCTGAGACTTCTGTGCATGCTGGTGTGATCCCTCCACTAGTTGAACTTCTGCGGGGAAGGTTAACTTGGGTTGAGCAAAGAGTGGCAGTACGAGCACTAGGCCACCTGGCAACTTATGCCAGTACTTTTCCCGCCGTAGCCAGTCATGGGGAGATTCTTGAGCTTTCCATTCAACTTGCTATGAGTTCCTTGGAAATCGTATACTCTCATTTTTACCAGAATGTTGATAAAAGAATCGCATACCATTGTGACCTGCTTACCCGTGGCATGGGTGGAGTTGAAATGGAGTCCAGGAAGGCGGAAGAATGGGCTAGCCAGTTGCAATGCTGGTCACTTCAGTTGATCAATTGCTTTGCTTTCAAACCTGAGTTTCTATCCACTATATGCAAGCCTGATTTCCTCACGAAATTGCCAGGCATGTGGGGTGGGCTCGTTAATGAGAACTCTCCTGCTGGTATTGGTTTGTTACGGACAATTTGTCACCATAAGCATGGTAGGGGACCTGTTGCTAACTGTCCTGGAGTAATCGAGGCGCTATGTAACATTGCTCATTCTTCGGATGATTGGCAGTATATGGCTATTGATTGTCTTCTTTGGCTGCTTCAAGATCCCAGCACTTGTCACAAGGTAATGTTTTCCACATGTGAATGGTCTTTATTTAACTAGATATGCTTATGTTTCTACAATGCCATTGAGTTAATGGATGAAGACACTTTAAAGTAACTCATGCCTTTTGTAGCTCATCAAATACAACTGGACTAACTTTCTAGTTGGATCATGTAATCAGCGTGCTAAAACATGTGGATGCTTGACCTGTAACCCTTCTGCTTTGCACCATAAGCTTGGTAGCTAAAACTGAAAACCAATGCCATAGTCTTTAGTAGATGACTTTAATGAGGTGTGCATAATCTTGAAATGCATCTGGTTTGTGGAGCATATTACATGTTTTGCGACTTCTATCTGCCTTTGTGACTTCGGGTGTTCTGTTTTATAAAAAAATGTCTGTCAAATTCCCTGAAGTCAGAGAGGTGGCATTGTGTTCATGGTAGTATAATTGGATGATGTAGTACGGATTGAGTTGATCCGTGGTCATTGACTCATGAGTTAGATTATTCCTTACATAAGTTGGTTCCTCAACACCATCCTCACAGGGAGAATGCCCTTTAGATAATTATGTAAAACTTACAATAGCTATAATATATGAACCAACTACTGTTTGAAAATAAAAGAGACCGGGAAAAAATTGTAGTATCTATTTAAATATATAAAGATACATTCATCTTTTTTGGTAAGAAATTTTAGTACCAAATTGGGTTGGTTGGTCGTATATTAATGATATAATATGTATGTTCTATATTTAATATATTTAATTTATAATTTTTTTTCATTATCTCATACATGTTATTCCAATATTTTTACATATTTATTTCAGTACTATGACATCATTAGAAGATAGCAAACACTTAAATAGTTTAACATTATCATCATCACATAGAATTCTCAAATATTTTAGATTATCTATGTGATTTAAAATATATGTGTGTAATGATCAATAATATTTTACTATATACACAATGTGTGATATAAATAATGTTATAATAAATCAGGTTAAATACTAGTCTCTATAATATGACAACACAAAAGAGTCACGAGGGATTTCATAAGCTGAAATAGTCTTTATTGTTCTTGTAACGCTCCGGCTGAAAACTTCCCAGGAGTTCACTCATCCCAATATTACTCCATCTTGTTGATATAGATAGTACTATCAATCATTTAAGTTTTTTCTTCGAGTATTACAGTTCTAGTTGGAGGGATTGGCTTGCATTCTCTTCTTCCAAGCCTTTCTCTCGTTGTGTTGGATTAACTATATGGATGCAACAATTTCCTTCATATCAACATTTTTTGTGTTTGCTAGCGAATGTAGAAACTATTTTTAGTTTTTTTTTAGAAGTCATGAATCGCTTAATTTGTAGTCAACTTTATTATAAACTTCATTTTTTTTACATTGCATCAAAGCACAACAAGATCAAACATGATAAGAATAATCGTCGTGTGTGGTTCATGTCATCCATATAATTATCCAAGTGTAGGCTCAAAGTATTTCACACACGGTAGGTTATGAGCAATCCTCTATTATCTCTTGATGGACTCATAACATGAATACTCAAGCATAATTAGTATTATTTTAAATTTAATATATTTTTGAAATTTAACATTAAACAATAATGTCAAATCTATACATGATATGCTTGTAGCAAAACATTATCAAGGATATTTTTAACAAAAATTGAGATAGGAATTTGAATATGTTAGTTGGTTGTCATAATTGCAAATAGTCTAATACTACACACTATCGATAATTGGTAAAAGTAATGCTCCTAACACAAAATTTGATGTTTAATCCAAAGTGTTTGTGTGCAGGATAAAGTAGAGATTGTTTGGACTCTGAAAAAAACAGTTAAAATGATTTTAATGTCATTGACATTTTTATTGCATGTTAAAATGAAGATTTACTACAAAAGTTTGGTAGCATTAGTAAAATGATGATGGATGAGCCGGTAGCTCTAACGATAAAACTTAGACCTGTTTAAGTTCAGGTGAGGAGATGTGAACCAATGGATAAGGTGACAATTAAGAGAGAAGAAGAAGGTTACCTTAAAGGATGATATGATGCATTCTGTTGTCACGGAGAACACTATGTATGATAGGAGTATGGCTTCGTGACTTCGCCATGTCTACATAGCAGATCCCATTATAAACAATTGCTTGGTTTCCTGTTATGTTTATATCTTCTATACTACTGGTGTTTACATTGATCTTTTTCACATGCTAACATCTAGGTGATGGATAAGGCAGTCCCTGCACTAACTGACCTCTCCGAAATCGCAACTCTGGGAGATCACAAAAAGCTCGGAGATTCTATTATAAATGTACTTCAAGAATGTCTCCAATCACAAGGAACAGGCCGGAACTCTATCAGTGCCCAAGCAAAAGAGCTGATCGAAGAAGCTCTAAGTTCCCGACAACGATTGAAGTTAGAAAAAGGGATGCCAAAGGAAGATCTCCACATTAAACAGGCTGCATCTTTGGTGGTCAAACTTGAAGGAAACTCTCTCTTTTCCGCTAGGAATATATCTGGAGCTGCAGCAAAGTATTCAGAAGCTTTATCCTTGTGCCCAGTCCGGTCCAAGAAAGAAAGGGTAATCCTTTACAGTAACCGAGCTCAGTGTCACCTCCTTTTGCAGCAACCATTCGCCGCAATAAGTGATGCTACACGTGCACTTAGTCTCCATAACCCAGTTAATCGTCATGCCAAGAGCCTTTGGAGAAGAGCTCAGGCGTTTGACATGCTCGGGTTTGCTAAAGAGAGCTTGTTAGATGCTATCCTTTTTATGAACGAATGCTCACAGTCGAATGACCCTGATCTTTCTTCGAGACAAAACAAAGTTCCCGATTATGCTGAACGCTTAGTGAAGAAGCAGATGCGTGAAGCTTGGTTGTTCAGGGAGGCAGCTGTGAAGCACGGGAAGGTTCATGGGGAGGACACCACTGGCGATTTGAATGGACAAGATAGCGATGATTCCGAGTGGGAAACAGCGAGTGAAAGCGATATTGGAGACGATGAAAGGGTTCTACTGGATGAAGATATTGGAGACGATGAAAGGGTTCTACTGGATGATATCTATGGCTTGAAAAAGAATAAGGAGAGGAGGGACAGAAATGACAGATCTTCAACAAAAGGTATCTTCGAGTATTGACCCATTGTGATCTCTAATCCGTTTTCTGGTTGAGTTTCATATGCTATCCAGCATGTCTTGGCATTGCTTTGCATTCGACGTGTTCCTTCACTTATGATTACTTGCAAGTGTTGAAGTTGAAAGTTATCACAGGTTTGACATTGAGGAGAACTAATATGAGGAGAGAAAAAGTTTATGAAACCATTGTCTAAAGAATTATGTTGGGCATGTTTTCCACTGGATTTGGCATTTTATTTGCTTTAGGAATTTGCTATCTAAATATAAGAATAAAAACATTATACTTGGGCTTGATTTTCCACTGGATTTGGCAATTTATTTGCTTTAGGAATTTGCTATCTAAATATAAGAATAAAAGCATTATAATTCTTCTTGGTGAGTTATCCATTGCAACTCCTTCTCTGGCTGTAGTTTCTGTTGTTATTCTATTTTCCATCATATGGTTGAACTACACTTTCATGCAATATCGTCGTGTGTAGGATCTATTTCGTTGAAATTGGGACTCAACGATTCCTTTGTTTCCCTGCTGGCAGGGCATTCCTTCCGGGTATAGGAAGATAGTTGAAATCTTTTGGCTGGAGCAGGCTGCAAAATGTATCATAATCAGGTAAGAAATGCCGTCTTGTTACTTCTTGAATAGCTTCGTTACTTCTTGAATAGCTTGTTTTGTTAACATTTTTGAACTTCTTGGACAAACTGGATTCGCTGATGATTTGGCGTTTGACATGTCTATATCTTTCTTGAACTGATTGAGTGCATATCAAATGTGCTCTCCTGATTTGTGAACGTATATTACTTCGTGAGATTTCGAGGCTGCATGTAAATTAAAATATTAGTGTGTCACTCTGCCAAATTATAATAGTGGTCGCTTCGTCATGGAACCTTCATCAGTTAAAACCCATGCAACTTTGTAAACTTTATTTTTCCTTGACACGTGTTATCGAGGATTGGGTAGATGGTCACTTTTATCATTGAGCAACCGACTCTAAGTTGTATTTTTTTCCCGTTAGACTAACGTAGAATTCATGATCTTCTCTAATTGCAGAACGACGCGAATGGTTGCAAGGAGAGCCGGCTGTGCTTTGGGATATGATCATCTCATCTCATTGGGGAAAGCTGGCTGCGATTGCAAGATAGCGATCATTCTTTTCATCCCTTGTGGCGAAATATGAGTTAATTTATTTAGCCTAAACGGGCACATGTTTTCATATATTGGATGTTGTCAACAAGATGGCAAAGTGTGCACAGGAGTTTTGAGCTTGAAACTATTGTTGGAGTGTCGTATATTTTTTATCATTCCTGTGTACTTAAAATTATGTCGATGATTTTCACTTATTCAATGGTTTCAATCCACAGAGCAGAATTGCAGCCTATCCCTTGTTTACAGATTTATATCAATGATAACAAGAATGAATTTCATTTAGTTAGCAGTGCAGCAAACATTATTTTTTCTTCCTCAACCAACCATCTAATTCTACGATCCATGCCAAGAAAGCATGACATCCAGGCATCGATATCATCGTATGAGCAGTAAATATCTACGGTTCGGCAACTTAGATCAAGAATACAACCTGTGATCCACATGTATCATGGCCTGTGATCAACATTTGTCATGACTAATATAACGCGAGCAGCACCATTTTCTCTTCCTGATCATCATATCAAGACAGAACCACATGCTGATTTCACGTGCTTCTGATTAAAATCCTTGACTATGTTGAGCTCATCATCCATTGCGAATTCAAAACCAGGCCAATCGATTATGATAGGCTCAGTTGAATAGAGCCTCGCTCTCATAATCTGCTACCGACGGTTGTCCTAGACGAGTGAAACTGTGTTCAGGACAGCACATATATGAATTTGAATCTGAAATCTTGCGACATATCAATCTAGCAGCACTTCTTTAAAACATATTTTGAATCTTCTAAGCTCAGTCTGCGGACATAAGCTGAACCAGATTCACCTGTATGTTTCATTGTGTTCGAAGAAGTTGTCATGTAATCCTATCTGCTATCAGCACTTATCCTTTTCTCAGACCTCATGGCACACTGATTCTCAATGCTAAGCCGTCTGGCTCTTCGGGGAGTTCTGTTCAGCAGTTCCCATTTTCGCTTGACATGAAGAAGACTTCTGCTCCTTCAATCTACCAGGTAGCACATTTTGCTCTTTCCACCTTCATCTCTCCAGAATTTTCAGCACCCAACCTTCGTGAATTCTCTCACATAGTTTCATTTCGGTTTTTCAGGGCACTGACCTCGAGCAGCATTTTCTCGGTATTCATGATATGCGGATTTTGAACTTCATCATGCTTCATAGCTATGGGAGTCTCCATGCTCAACCTTAGTGACTTCATCATGCTTCATAGCTATGGGAGTCTCCATGCTCAACCTAAGTGACTTGGGCATCGAACTTTATGACGTCTCAGACTTCACTGAAGAGGGATGCTTTAAGCTCATCCTTCGTGATCGTAGTGGAGCTATATTGATCATTGCTTCGACTGGTTCTTTATATTCAATGCTTAATCTCCAGAAGCATGGAGGGGATCCGTCAGAACCTATCTTTGGATTCTCACAAGGACTAGTAGGATGCCGATTGACGGGTAAGTTCATGGCATCCTTGTTCTTCGAGACCACCTTGACATTTTCAACCTGCAAAACATACAAGAGCGAGCTTGGATACATGCCATATGAACTATAGTTTATTGCAACTTGTAGCTTCGATGTTTCTTACAAGATATATCAGCCAGAATCATGTACCTGTTGCCTAAAATTCATAACCTAGCTGCTCCATGAGTACAAGTCACCACAGTAAATCAGACTACGACCAGTACACAATACATAAACCAGCCACACCTACGGCTACAAACATGAGACCAATCAACCCATAAATAACACCACCTTCGAGCAAAGGTCGGGACAACACAAATTTGGAAAAACCAGGCATATCCAGTGTCAGTAGCCGAAAAACACAACCCAACAGATACTCTCCAGCCTTCAAAACGAACAAATCATCCAATTCAGGTTCCCTCCGAACGCCCAAACAGCTTCTTTCCTGCATTGAAGGAACAGAACCTGAGAACCCGCCACTTGATTGAGAATATTCCAGTCATGAAAGACCAAACCAAAACCAACACCATACATAAAACACCTATCCAACGAAGGAAATTGAGTTCCCACCACACCACTTCTCTAACTTCTAGGAGATCTGTCAGAAGCTATCTATAGTTTTAACATGGAGGTGTAGGATGCCGTTGACGGGCAGGTTCATGACATCCCTGTTCATCAAGGCCTTCTTGGGATTCTCAACCTGCAGAACATACCAAAAAGATATCAGATTCATGCCAAACAAGTTATAATTTCATCAATTTGTAGCTTCAATGTTTCGTACTAGAAATATCTGCCAGAATCATGTACCTCTTGCCCAAGTTCCATAACCTCACTACTCTGTTTGTTCAAACAAGCAGCTCAAAGCTCGACAATGTCTACCCTTCTTGCAGAATGTGAAATCTAATTCGACCTGCATAGGTTCTGTCAACTCTGCATACATAGAAACATTTTTGGGAAATTTGAAAAGATGATAAGACGGTCTCTCTTTGGGATCAAAGGTCGTCCACTGATGCAAAGTGCCGAAGGCATTCTTCTGCATCAGCCTCCTCATTCTGTTTCACTCAACTCATGATTTATCGATGGCATAGTTTGATCTTCAGTGCACACTAAGGTACTCAATAAGTACCTGCCTTCAGTTTCTCGAGCACCCAGAAGAACTCGCCATGTACAACACTCTAAGTCCTGGCTTCATCAATGTTTCGTCAATTCAAAGCCTACAACTACATATTCAGTTTATCATACAATCTGCAGTACCCGAAGGGAGGAGTCCTGCAAAAAAAGATTGTGCACAACACGGGGAATACTATGGGCATCAATTATCAAATGTCAAGCAAATAATCACGAGTTGATCAACTAAGTCCACCATTATTCATTAACGCTTAAATTGCCTAGGCTTTACCAAATTCCCTAATAAAGCTACTAAGGATCCTACTCTGAACCTTACTAAGGATCCTACTCTGAAGCTTACTTCAGTGCTATCACACTGTTGAAGAAGAACGACCAAACATATGAATGATACTATCAATGGTTGTGAAGCATCAAGTAACAAATCCACCGACAAAAAATAAAGCATCACAATCAATATACAGCCTCTTAGCTTATCTGCAATTATCTCTGTCCTGGGATGGGAGGCTTCATTTTCAAGCTTTGTTTGCTTTTCACCGACAACGTTTCGGGTACATTGGCAACAAGAGTTGCGCCTTTAGGGGAGAGTGCAGGGAAAACCTCATTCAAAGAATTTTCTGTTGAATCAAGTCTTATCAGCTTCGATTTCCAAGTCACGAACAAAGTTTCAGTTCTTTTTATAAAAATCGGCACACTAGGAAAAACTGAGTGAATATGGCTGAACTTAAATGACATATTCCACGATTCCTTCACCCCATACTCATTCATCATCCATAAGAAAAGATCATGATTTTCCCATACCACTAGAAATAAGCAGTCTGACAATCTGAGTATTTTTTACACTGAGACGTGTCACCCTTTACAGCAACACAGTGTACCACACCATTGACAAAGACAAGTTCAGGCTGGGGGGAAGTTAATAAGTTCGACATCGTACAAGCACCAACAATCTTCCAAGAATCCGAATTCAGGCTATAAGCCACTGTGTGCTCCGCCTTATAATTATCCGTAACCCTCTCAAACACAATCCTGACGATCTTATAATCATAAGAACGTCTATCATACCCAAACCCAAACGTAACCTTCGCACTCCTCTTCGACTCCTCGATCACCAAACACTTCACAAACCTATGCGTGCTCGTAACCACATTCGACAACACCAGCTTCCCATTCTTAAATATACACACCACCCCGTTCGAGGATCCGACAATCGGATAAATCATCCGATCACTCCAGTCCCTCACCCAGTCATGCAGCTTCTCGCACACATCGCAATCATGTCCCTCCATCACTCTCCTCAGCGAAAACGCCTCGACGGCCTCGTTGAGTTCCGGCATCTTCGAAACGTAACACTGATCGTACTTTTTGATTATGAAAAGGGACTCGGAGTCGGAGGAATGTTTAGCTTCTTTGCATCGGGTGTGGTAGAGATCGATGGAATCTTCGTGCATTATCATTTGATTCCAGGATTTGGAGACCGACCTGAAACGCAGCAAGGGTTTCAGTGGTAATCGGAGAAGTATCTGGAGGACGACATCGTCGTGGATTTCACGGATCGATTGTGTCGGCTTCGATTTTTTCTTCGTCGCCTGCGGCATCGTCTTGATAGGGTTTGACATTAGGGTTGGAGAGGGCTTAAGAGGGTTTCGTTGGTGGAGTTTGGACAGCAATTGAAGGTAAACAGAATGTCGGCCTTAGGATGGCTCGACACATATTTTCACGTACTCCCTTCCTCTCAAATAACATACGTTTTTTTTTTTTTTTTGTTTATATTTTTTAAAAAAATAAATTTTTAATTTAAAAAAAAAAAACAAATCAATATATAATATATTTACTATCATAAATTTCATTATTTTTAATAAAATAATTTTTTTATTAAATTCCATAACAATTCAACACACATATGAAATCTTTACATCGGATCAAACGATTATTTATAAATTGGGATGAAAGGATTAAAAGAATATGATCGATCATATCCTATTCTTTCATGCATTATGATCCAACCAACGCACAAGTATAGTTCATAGAATCACGATGGGAACTTATAAGAAGTGGTCGATAGTGTGATGAAATCATGTTCTTAACATGAAGCTCTACTCGCCGTGCCTTCGATTTCTCTTTCTTTCCACATACGTTATCTCATCTGTTCGCTATCGTCCATCTTAGACGCGTAATCAATTACTGTATCTTCTCTGGAGTCTCGGATGCTGTTCAGGAAACAGGGTTACATGATCTTTTGTGCTCAACTCTTAATCTAATTTTCGTTGTAAAAACTATTCATTGCGACTGCCTGCTGGCTGTTCGTCCTGCATCCCTCATACATAGCGTGGCATTCACTCCTGAACTCAATTTACACTTGGATAAAGTCGGACAAATCATGCAAAAATAGAGGTTGTTGCCATACCCACAGGCCACAGCACCGAACATAGCTTCAGTTCAAGACACCAAAAGCTCAGCATTTCGACATAACAGAGAGAGAACTTGGAAAATATACACAAGTACCCATCACAACAAGAGGAGCATAATAAACAGTGCCTTGGCTCATTTTCTTGGCAGCACCAAGAGATTCATGCATCACATTAAACACCACAGGTCCATGATTATTGAGAAAAACAAACAAAAGATGTAGTCCAACACCCACGTCATACAATGTCAGTGCCTACTGCGGAGGATTCCATGCAAGTATCCACCGGCCATCACGAGCGAAAGGGCGGAAACTACACCAGCAGGAAATATCTTCCGTGACTTCAAGTAGCGAGACCCCATGGACCCTAGAAGCATCGTAGACACCCCAAGCCCAAGGGACGATGCAAAGCCAGGTCTATTAGGAAGCTCAGTGTAAACATAATATAGTGCAGATGCTGATAATCCACCAGCAATGGCAGATATATGGCTCCTGCTCTTTACATAGCCCATGATGCCTCCTACACCAACCAAGGCAGCATAACCAAGGGTCAGCTTCTGAGATGTTGAGATGTCCATTTCCTGCTTGCTTTGTTGTTGCTGAATACCGATATCTATAGTCTTTCTGTACAGCCAGCCTCAGCTTAGAGACCGTTGAGTATCGTACTGGCTTTGACCACCAGGAACCCTGAGATGCGTCATGGCAATGAAAATATTATCAACAATGCGTATGTATATTCAGATGGTGCAACCAAGGCAACTGAGGTGGATCAGCTGCACAAAAAATGTATTGCTTTAAGTATGGTATTTGGACCTAAACAATCCAAGCCAAACAAGCTGCATAAGTTCTACCAATAGGCTTCATTTTTCCCAAATTTCATGCCCACTCATTGTTAGACCTCAAATTCCGGACAGACAGATCACATCACCATCGGATTCCTATGATTTTGACTTGTGAGAATGAAAAAGTAACTCACTCCATTGATCATGGGTAAGAAAAATAGATACGTCAATGCACGATGTAAAGCGATGACTGGGACAATTCAATTAAGCACTCGCATAACATACGAACTATGATGATTGGGACTACATGCTAGAAACAAATTTTTAACTTTAGTTGCATTACCCACAAAAATCCTACTCATTCCACTGTGATCCAACTGTATCATGTGCCTTGCCCTGGGTTAGGTCATATTTTACCATCCATATGTTAAACTTTTGTTCAACACACATTTGAGTGTCATGTTTCCGTAAGGAGATCGAGGATACTCTGTATGTTTCCGTAAGGAGATCGAGGATACTCTGTATTTCTCGATCGCCATCAACTTCAGTGTCAATCGAGCTCATCCACACTCCTACTTTTTTTATAAAAAAAAAAATTAAATAGGTTTTATGGCACTTCATCTCGAGTCTAGCTTGGAACATCCAAATTTTATGCTTAACTAAATAATAATTAAAAAAAACAGGTATCACAGTCAAGATTTCATTCTTCAAACCTCTCTTCATTCAATCCCTACTAGTCATCTATTGCAACACACAATGAAGACGCAACAATTTCCCTGACGGAAGTAGAAAAAATGGTCGTCCAAAACCCAACATTTATCGGGACGCAATCAAATGGACAAAACAGAAACGAACCACAAGAAAATAAGATCAAAGCAAATCAACATCAAATGATGAATTCAGCAATCAATGACTTCACGATCATCTCATACGTCATAACAATAAAGTGCCAAGCTTCACAAACAATAAAAGAATACAGGAAGAACTCAACAGTCTTCAACAAAGCGATCGCGACTAGAATTGGGTGAAATTGATAATGTTATGTAGAAACAACATTGACCCACGTTTTCATCCAGCTGATCAAAATACTTAGATTTAGGGTTTAAGCCAAAAACCCCAAATTTAATTTCTCAGAATTCCAACGCCAACCACAAACTAATCCACCAAGATTAGAACTTTTGCAAGAATAAAAACGAAGCATGATTTACAACAACTAGAATCAAAAATTAAGCTCCAGGATCACAGATTGATTGCTTACAGGAAATGGGGAGTTTGAGGATCGCCACTTCTCTAGGTTTCCATAGTCGGAGTCCCTCAGATTCACCGTTCGAGATCGCAGGGGCTGGAACTTGGAAGGGATTGAAAGCAAAAAGCTCTGGGTCGGCCCCATCCAAAGCAAAGGGCTAAAAAGTCCAAAGTAAGTCCAGCCCAACCACAGGCTTTTGGTATTATTCCCTCTTTTTCAATGTAGATGCGATTATTTGACATTAATATTAATAAGTTAAATTTTTATGAATTTTAATAAGAATTTTAATATATAATCATTTCAATTTTTTAAAATTTATAATAAAAAAATCAACTCAAATCTTCATATTTATAAAATCATTACTCAAATCATATAACATTTTCAAAACATTATTCAAATAATATGGTATTTTCAAAATCATTGCTCAAACCATATGATATTTTTAAAATAATTGTTAGAGTTAATAAAACTATTATCTTGAACTATCTTTTTTTATTTTCTCTTGTTTAATGTATTCATTTATATAGTTTTTTCATCCATTTATAAAAAAAATCTATTTTCTTCATATTATTTCTTCAATTTCGTTAATTTTTTTGTTTCTCAAATCGTAATTATGTTATTAAATCGATCTAATTTAACCACATAATCATTATTATCATTATTTTGATGAGGTGTGTCGTGGTGGTGATGGTGAGACGAGGTGTTTGGTGGTTTGCTTTGGTGCTGCGCGGGGAGGAGGAAGAGAGTGACGAGTGTCATGATATAATGTTGAAAACAATGAAAGACTGCAGGAACAAAGTGTACCTTTATCGTGCATTGATATAGCTTTTGCGTGCGGGCAATCAAACGGGAAATAAAAGGACTTCCGGGGGGAAAAGAATCCTCTATTTAAATTTTCGTCATACTATTATCTATCTCAATTTCATAATATTGATTTTTCGTTAATTATTTTGTGTAGATTTAATTATCTCAAAAATATCAATATCGTATTCCATTTAATAATCTAAATTTTCTTGGATTAGAATGGTTTCCTCAAACGCGTAACATCTTTTACATTATAACGTTACTATTTCGTTATATTTATTCACGCATTTATAATGTACGTACTTTACATATATTTTAAATAACGATATAACATTACAATTTCGTTATATTTATTCGTAGGTACTTTTCATATTAAATAACAAAATTAATATACGTATTTAACATATTTTTAAAAATACGAAAATTTGGGTATTACAGGTACACACGAGCAACAAACTTATTGGAATGAATCCATTATCGCTAGACATTCTTTCACAAGATGCCTTGTACAGATCGAGTTGTCTTTCTCAATACAAGCATATTCACTACAACCCTGCAGACCGGTTCAACTATGATCTTTTCCACGCCCATGGACTTGGCGACTTCAAGCCCCATTTTAACTGCTATTACTTCTCCAACAATAGATGGGACTGTTACCTCTTAATTCTTCCGCATAGCAACAACCATGTTCCCCAACTCATTCCTTATAGTCGTCATTCTCAGGCTCACCATCTCCAGCACTATGAACGCAGCATCGACATTGATTTTGAAACGACCAGAGAGGGGCATCTTCCATTTAGTTATGGAAATGTGCCAGAGAATAATTGTTACCTCTGCTCTTTCCGATTTTCTCAGTTTATCCAAGGACGAGAAAAGCGATGATCGAAAGGAAGGTTCAAATCTTATTGGCTTCTTGTTCCATGTATCTTGAGACAAACTGAATGAGAGGAAAACATGAAAGTACACACATCATTGATCTCTAAACCCCTTTTGATGAGGTTAGGTCGGGTAGGAAGCACGTTATAAATCGCACGTTATAAGAAAGTCCTGATCTTCAGAGGCACCTCGATTTGCCAGATTGTCTTCCATGGTTGCGCACCTGGGGCCTTATCCTCATAACCAAACTTGAAATTATATGCTGCCTATGCACTTGACATCGTGAACGAATCTGAAGATGTTAGATTCAATACCACGTGATCATCTCGCTGAAATAATCTCAATGGAACTTTCTCAATTCCCTGAGCAATCTCCTATGGGAATATACTTGGTAGCCTTCTCATCTTCCAAGTTCTCGTCTCTTGGTCTATGAGTAAGTCCATTGTCGAATTTGGTGGGATTTGCTATAATGTTTAAAGGACTCTGTTTTCTCAAAATACATAAAATTGTTTGATCCGGATTGTAATGTTATGTGCATGTGAAATCTTTTGAATTAAAGGGTTAATAAACTTTATTGTATTTTCCTTTTAACAGTTAAAAGGAAAAATAAGAAGAGTGTATTGTAGCAATGCGAATGACAGTTTTTTGTCAAATAAAAAGATATTGTATATATTTTGGAATAATCTATTATATATATAAATATATAAAAAAATTTGTGAGAGGTCAAGAACAAAGGACGCGAAGATATGAAACGGCAAGATATTGGACGTCATCAATTTTTTCAAATATTAAATTTTATAAAAAAAATATAACTTAATTAACACATAGATATATAAATATAAATATGATCATAAACAATGTTATTATTTAACATATAGAAATATAAAATGATCATAAAAAAGCTCGTGCAATGCATAGAATAATAATTTAGTTTTTTTTTAAAGAATGCTGCATGTAAAAAAATCCTAGGATCTGTTTGATATCGATGTTGCTTTGTATTTTCATTTTATTGCTTGATTATTTTTTTTTGTCACTGATTGTTGTTTTAGAATCTGACTAAATGAAAGCGAAAAATAAAAAGCATAAAAACAAATTTCAACCAGAATAATTCTAAAGTTTTTGGTTTTCTATTACTATTTTTTTTTCTAACTGCTAATGGAGGATGTTTTATCGCTCTATATCTAAGTTACACATAGTCATGCCCTTATTGTTCCTTCATCTTCTCTGTCTTGTCTTTGCTATCAAACTTTTGTCCTTTTACACGACCTTCAAATCCTGATCCTAACCCTTCAAAAACTTCATTTTATTTTCCTCAATTCGGATGGATATATTTTCAAGACTCGGTTCAATGCCTCTTAACTTTTCAAGTTGGTATGAAAACATATTATTCAAGCCATACACTAGTGGATTAGAGACAATAGTGGTAATAGGCGTCCATGTTTTTCAACAAAAGAATGTTATTTTATTCATGTCCTAGGGAGAGAAAAACAAAGATAACAACTATGAAAACATCATAATTCTTATAAATTTTTATAAATATTTTAATTTGTGTTTTTTTATATAAATATTAGTTTATTTTCTTTGTTTTGTAAAATCTATAATATTTTTTTATTTTGAATTATTTCAAAAAAAAACTTACAATATTTTATTTTTGACGAATATTTAATCTAAAAAAATCAAAAAAAATCATTATCTTATCTATTTTTTTCTATCATAATTATTACAGTAAATGTCATATCAGATCAAAATCTTATAAGATTTATTAGATAAAAAAATAATTTTAATTGCTTATTTATAAAATCCTAATTTTTTTTATTTATTTAAAATGCATAAAATCCCAAAGCTTTTTCTCACTACTCGTGGTTGCTTCGTGTCAATCCCCGAAAACGCCATCTTGACGCGGCTACGAAACCCGATCACGCAGAATCCAAAACCGCGTGCACAAACCCATCAAACACCACCGTCATCTCATCACCCTATAAAACCGACAATCCCCTTCAACTCCACTGATCTGTCTCTCCTCTCACTCACCCCATCATCAAAACACACACAAACCCTAACCCTAACCCGACGATGTCAGGCTACCCCAACAACCCTTACTCCTCCTACGGCCCACCGCCTCCATCTCACGCGCCACCCCAATCCCACGCGCCACCACCCTACTCCTCCCCCTACTCTCCCTCCGCTCCACCTTACACCAACCCCTCCGGCCCTTATCAGCCCCAACAACAACCCTCCTACTCCAACCCCACCAAACCCCCCAAAGACCCGTCCAAACCCCCCAAAGACGACCAACAGCACAACCAATACGGATCCTCCCCATACGGGTCGTCCTCATACGGGTCCTCGGGTTATGGTGTTGCGCAATCGGGGTATGGGGCGTCGGCCCCATATGGGAGTAGTCCGTTTGCGATCCTGGTGCCGTCTGTGTCCCCGCCAGGCACGGATCCCAATGTGATCGCGTGTTTTCAGGTGGCGGATCAGGACGGGAGCGGGTTGATTGATGATAGGGAGCTGCAGGGGGCGTTGAGTTCGTATGGGCAGGGGTTTAGTATGAGGACTGTGCATCTGTTGATGTATAATTTCACCAATACCAATGCCAGGAAGATCGGTATGTGTGGGAGTTTTCGGGATATCAATTGGTTGATTTGCTGTTCTCTTTCGATTTTAGGGTTTGCTATGCGCATTGGAGTTGTGTGAGGTGATTGTGAACGAATCCGACTCCGATTAGGTGCATTTTACGGTTGACTTTGCAGTTTAACAAATCTTTCTCATGATAAGTGATCAAGGGCGGTTCGGTCCTCGTGTTGAGGGTAGTAAGAAATAGTCTCTCTGTGTTTGTGTGTCAAAATTGCTGTGACTCTGTATCTCACCCTTCTTACGCTCTTTACTCAAAAGGGATTATCTGGGTTGTTGAGCGAATCTTCTGTTTGGGATATTGATAAGGCGATGATAGGATTGTGGTGCTGGTGTTTAGGGATTTGTCGTGAATGGAGTTGTTGAGGGGAGAGGTGGTTCATGATATCAGTTCTAATGCATGGAGATTGAAGGGGATAGATATTGGATGTGGGGTTGGGAATGATAATAATGTCCAAGAATGGACTCTTTCCAAGTAATTAACCAGGAAAATTTTGAAGACACTTTTTTTTTTATGCTTTTTCATTCGATGGATCTGTTACTGGATGATGTCTAATGCGGACGATGAACCCCTTGTAGTTTGATGATAGGTCACGTAGAATCACGAAATTATAAATAGAGTTTCCATTGAGGCACCAATCTCTATGAAAAACCATTGACAATGTTTCCTGTCAAGAAATTTTTTTCCATGGTAGTTTTTTCTTGTGAAACCGCCCTGTAATGATGCAGAAGCCATTATAGTTGACTTTCTCTATGAAAGTAGGTGTGGTGACGCCTTTTATGATGGTCCTTTTGTGGGCTAGTTAGAGTAGTAATGAGATCTGCTTGGTGAAAGTTTCTATTGCTCTCATGACCACCTTTCCAATGACTCTTGGATGTTTCCATGGTGTCTTTTGTATTATGGCTTTTATTTAGTTTTGTTGTTTAGACATCCTGCTACTTCAGTCTCTTGTACGAATTTTCGGGTTAAATGCGCTCTGGCTTGAAAGCGAGAGATAGGGGATAAACTGTTCTGTCTAGTTGGAATTGTTTGCATTTGTAGAGCCGGGTGCTTGGCAGCATTTGTATGTTCTAGTGAACTAAGTTGATTACTATTATCATCTTCAGTGTGCCCCAACTAAGACCAGCTGTGAAGATAGTATAAGCTAACCTATCGAAATGATCATCTTCAGTATGCCCCAACTAAGACCAGCTGTGAAGATAGTATAAGCTAACCTGTCGTAATGTATCTTTGCAGGTCCAAAAGAGTTCGCTTCGTTATTCTACAGTCTGCAGAACTGGAGGGTATGCTTGAACTAGCTTTACGATATTTTCTTGAACTCGTGGAATAATCTGTTTGCATCGTTTGAACAATGCAATTCCTCAAAATTCCTCCCCTTTGAAATGCTTGTTTGTGTATCTTCTAGTCTATCTTTGAGAGATTTGATAGAGATAGGAGTGGAAAGATTGATCCTTCTGAGTTGCGGGAGGCACTTCTCAGCCTTGGATATGCTGTCTCACCTACTGTCTTGGAATTGCTTGTTTCCAAGTTTGACAAAACGGGCGGGAAGAGCAAGGCCATTGAATATGATAATTTCATCGAGTATGTCTTGCGCGTTCTACTCCTAAAATTTTCAGCAGTTCCTTTTATTGGTACACTGGATCCTTCAATTTTTGTTTTAATGGATGTTTCTGATATTTTTCTTCTTTGCTTGTTGCAGATGCTGTCTGACTGTTAAGGTAAGTAGATACTTACATGCTAGTATTTAGTTATTCGGCCGTTTCTTTTATTTTAGTGCTTCACTCAGATGTCAATATCCTCAATCTAAGTCAACCTTTGGTTTGTTTTTTTAGTTCATTCGTTTATCAGTTACTGCTGCATTGCAGGGCCTGACCGAGAAATTCAAGGCAAAGGACACACATTACTCTGGATCAGTTACTTTTGCCTATGAGGAGTTCATGCTAACCGTTTTGCCTTTTCTCATAGCGTAGATTGTAAGGAGTTTCTTCAGGGTGCTCTTGTGGCCGGTTTACTTGTAACTAGTGAGCACAAGATCCATGTTACAGTATCTTGCGGTGTAAACTTGGAGCTCGTGGGTTTTTTTTTTCCCCTCTAATCTTGCATAATGAAGTATTTGTGTGTTGATTCTACATTTTGTTTCAAGTCTATGATTGTCAAGGAGGCAATGCTCGTCAGCTGTTTTCTTGACGTACTATCTTGTGTGCTCCGTGGACAACCAATCTGATCAACTGTGATCTCAGTCTTTCGGAAAAGAATGTTGTGGTATTCCGCATAGTCTCACATTTGTGTTGTGCACTTGAACGATCGTGATCTGCCGGAAGCGACAGGTTATTGTTGCCAGCTGGAGTTGTGCAAGACACAGTGCTTGTAGTTATTATGGTAAGGTTGTCCTGGTGTAGGATAATGATTGTTTCTGTTCTATCAGGCGTAGAAATCATAACAGAGTTAATCTGTCGTGGTTTGTTGTTTGCTCGATATTTTGTGTTCTTCCAATAGCATCAGCTAGAGTGCTATTTTCTTTTTCTTTTTTTCTTTTTTTTTTTTGGGTAAAGCTTTGAAGCACTATATATCACGCAAATATCAACCCAGAGGGATTACAAATCATAACTCTAGTAACATCTCCTTTACAATCAACGGTACATAGGAACTATTTTCTAATTTTGCTCCTTTTGAGAATGAAAGAGAAGTGTTCCAGATATGTTAGTACAATTAAGATGAAAATCCAGAAAAGGTTACTGTATAAGTCATGAATAGTTATTGTGTTCACACAATATCGACTAACAAATCAAAGTAAATCGAGCATCAATCTAATGAAATCCTTGATTCAAATATATGATGTTTCACTGTCAATCTGGATTCTGCTACTCATATTTAGGTTCCATCTTAAACCGAACATGAAAAATCAAAGGAAAAGAATATTAGTACTCCTATAATAAGGTAGACAACAACCATGTATCGCACTTGTTGATCAACACAAAGAAACGTAAAGAACATGATGCATAAAAAATAATTCTAGAGAAAAAAGCGGAAGAAGAGTTCAATCCGCATCTTGGGAGACGAAAGCGGAGAAAGGGAAAGAGCGGGAAATTCCGGCAGAGGTGCCAAAGGAGATCTTGTCAGAGGAAGGATCATCAATAAAGATGTCGCTGAGAGACACCCAAATGAGCAACTCCTTCGACTTGATGCCGGTTAGGCGCTTCATCCTTCCCTCCTCGACGAAGGCGGTGACCTCCGAGTCGTAGGACACCGTCTTCCCTACCTTCTGGAACCGATGCTGCGTTGACTTCTTCTGCTTCACCCACACGAATCCCGTCGACCTGTTGAATCCGAACTCCACCATGTCGCTCAGCGGCAGGAGTCCGTTGGGGAGCTTCATCTCCTTCAGCATTTCTTTTGACTTCTGCTTGCACGTTTCGGCTCCTTGGTATATCTCCGCATCCTTTCGTTGCTGCGCGGTTTGATCCATCTTCATCGAAGCCATCGGGCAGATTGATCAGAAATTCAATGAAAGGCAACCTGAAACTTCTGTTAAAATGTGTGGATTCTTTTGAGGAGTGGTTCTGTTCGTATGCAACTGGAATGGTGTGTTGGTTGGTTGAGTCATGCGAAACGGTTAAATAGAGAGGTGATGAGTGAAAGTGGTCACACATATTGACGCCTAGCTAGCTACTTAGGGGGTTTTTGTAACTTGCTTTGATGGAATTAACACGAGATAAAAGTGGTGGTGAAATAGCCACACCCCAGAGCCTTAGCCTGAGAGAAAGGAACAGTCAAAGAACGCGTTTTATTTAACTTGATTGTCGACTTTGTCATTATTAATCATTGTAACCACGTTTATCGTGAACTTTTCGCAAGTCGGTTTCGTTGGTCCAGGCTGACCTCTTCAACCATCTCTAATCTCAGTCATTGAGAAGTCCTTCACATGATTAATATAAATCATGCTCGACAATTATATACGTCTAAAAAATTGTTTTTTTAATCACATTTTAAACCTTAAATGTCGATCAATTCTATATCATGGTGATATTGATGTTAGAGTAATGAAATTAACATGTAACATAATTGAACAATATGTGACGGAGAATGAAGGTATTCGAGATCATGGTTTTAATAGCCGATACTTTTGGTATAGTTTTCGTTTCTGGTTTCAATTTCTAGTTCTAGTTTTCTTGATCTTCAACACTTGAACAAAAATAGATCCAAAATTTTCTTCCATTGGACCGTAACCTATTTTAGTTAACTCCTATTTTCTGACTGCTAGCAGTGGTCTTTTCTCGCTTGGTTGCCTTTCTCCTTGCCTCAAGGATTCGCAGTTCAATCGCAAGCAAGATCTGTATGAGTGCGGTATGTTTTACTCATTGTCTCAGCATCGATGTTACTGCATTGATCGATTTCCTTTAACTCATTTCAATTTATCGGGTCCAACCGTGGTTCCAACTTGTAAGGGAGCATGTTGTAGGCTGTGTGAAAAGAGGAAACATTATAAAGTAGAGAATTCAGATTTTACACACAACTCAGACAATGACTTCATCACACCTGATATGTTACAGCTTTGCTTATTTATCACTCCTCTGGTTCAGAAACAACCTTCTGTGCTGACTTATCTGCATCGAATAAAGCCACAATGGATCGCCCTTTATCTTAGACTCCTCGGAGGAATTCCACATGTTTAAGGGTGCTTTATTTTGACAGATATAGCTGTACTCGATAACCGCGGCCAGAGCTTAGAGAGAAACCTTGTGAGGAGTGTTACACACGCAAGCATTACCAAATAAGATGCTTAACACACTGACGACCACCCATACTAGAACATAAGAGTACTGTAGCTTGCCAAGCTTAGAGTTACGCAATAATAAAGGGTAGAACACCGAGGAGGAATTCATCATACGTGAAGCATGCCGTGCCATTATTTGAGTTCTCTTTGGCCTTGAACTTCTCGGTTAGACCCTACAGGTTTTCAGGATTCCGTGAGCAATTCTGATAGGAACATGGGATTTTTGTTGGGCCATAAATTTGAGTTCTTAGAGTTTACACTTCACATTATAAATGAACCTATGGCAGATTAAAAATTAGTGGCTGTTGCAAACTAGGCTACAAGTCAGAGAGGTACCTTAACAGTGAGACAGCACCTGTATCAAGAACAAGCAAAGGGTCAGAAACTTGCCTTAGGCTTAGATGAAATAGTATCATAAACTTTGGTTATTACAAGAACAACACCATCACCACCAACAACTACCCAAGTAATCCTTTCAACGGACAGGGTATGAGAAGGACGAAAATATAAGCGGTCATAAACTAGGTATTATATGCTATTATTCAGTTTCGCCTGGCACTGGATTGGAAGCTATTTTTTATTATCTTATTCCAGGTTAGGTGATCAAGACGGTAAGGCCTGATGCCATCGGCCTCAGTGCGTAGGTGGGAGAAAAATGTTTTGAACAGAATTGAAGTTGTAAGAAGTGGTTAGTTACTAGTTTTGGGGTACTCAAGCTCAAAAGAGCTCTCATTACTCGCCAAGTATGTCACGACATCGCACAGAAAGTAACTATCATGACTTGAGTACTTGAAAATCGGTTTGCATATTAGGTTTTGCTGAACTAGCATGACTCCACTCTAGGCTTAAAAGGCAAGCTAAGGTCATTATTATAAACAGTTCTTGCCTACAGGTCCAAAACTAAAATACGAAAAGCAAATAAGCGTGCATAACGTACTCGATGAAGTTGTCGAATCCAATGGAATAGTTCCCCTTGGACTTGTCAAATTTGGAGATTAGCAAGCTCAACACCATTGGAGGCAGAGTGTAGCCAAGATTTCCCAGTGCAGTCCTCAGCTCCCCAACATCGATTCTGCCATTCCTGTCCACATCAGATCTCTGAAAAATCGCCTGCAGACCCCGAAGCCATATGTTATGTTAGTTATTAGAGGACTCTGAAATGAACTTGTATATTACTCATGGATTACCCTCCAGCTCTGTAGATTCTTATAGAGGGGAACGAACTCCCTAGGACCTGCAAGTGTCAATGATCAAGCAGTTAACTTCTGAATAACGAATTATCGAGTTTCGTTTGAGATGAATTAATGAAAGTTTTCTTGTCTCCACCTGCGTAAGTTTAGATAAAAGGGGCTCTTTGGGACTGCCAAGCTATATCAGCACAAGATTTTAGTAACACAATTGTCCTGTACTTTTTCTGCGCAGAATAAGAATTAATTGAATGGCCGTGGACTTTTCGCCTAAGGTCACAAGTCACTGTTTTTCCGATCTTGGTTTAAATGGGAGTTGTTTTTTGCTGTTTGTTTTTTCTTGTTGGTGTTTAAACTAGAGTAGGTTTTACGCAGCATGCATCTAATGAAAACATTCAAAGGACATCGGTCGTAGATTTTCTGGCTAAGCAAAATGACGGCAAGGGTTTGAGAGTGTATGCGATGACTTACCAATCAATCTGGAGTTAGAATTAGTGTAGAGATACATCAACAGGTGAACAGTCCTTAGATTGAAGCTACTAAACGACGAAAGAACGGTCTGTAGCTCCACATCGTCGATCATTCCATCTCCATTCTTGTCAATCCTGTTAAAGCTTTCTATAATCTTCGGGTCCGTGCCAGGAGGGAATGATGAAGGGATAATGGACCCAAAGGGATCGTCGCACTCAAATGGCGATGGCTGTGGCTGTTGGTACACGGTCACCGTGTTCACATCATTTCCTTGGCTCTGTAGACGGTACACATCACCTGGTTTGCTCAATTGGTAGTTTTGGGATGGCCTGGTGTAAGCCGGAGCTGGAAGATGGAGCTGGCCTTGGGAATATGGGTGAGAGTCCGGCCCATATGCCCCGGTCTCATAGTAGTCATATGAGTAGTATGACATGGGAGAAGGGAGTGCAAAGATGGTGTTTCTGTCTGTTGGTTTAGTGGTATTTTGCTGTGCTGAATTTAGATAAGAGGTTGCACATTTATAGCAGTTTTGAGATATGACAGATGTGCGAAAAGGCCGAGTTCACATTGAGAGAGTATCAGGGACGAAGTGTAAGGTAGACGCATCAAAGTTTGTTCTGAAGCGCCACTGGACATCGGAAGCCAAACCATCTCTAGAATCATTTTATGTTTACCCATATGCTTCACATTCACAGTAGTTTTACAGACCTGTCAAACTTAACAAGGTTGTAATGCTCCTTTAGATTGATATTTTTTTTCTCGCCAAGTGATGTTGTATTATGACGTGAATCAGATGATTCAATTAGATCTTGTACACATATGTAATTTAATTAAACCAATATCGATAATGGTTGTGCTTTGTTTCCATAGCGTGGTGTTAATTATGTGGATACTGTGAGATAATTTGCTAATCAGACTTCGTGTTATCTCTGGAATTCAAAATATTCCAGAACTTGTTACACATGGTTCTGAACGAAAGGAGAGTGAATCTATGTTCATAAACCATGAAAGCCTGAAAAATCCTTTTCGTTTCATTTTAGGATAAGATTCTTGATAGGCATTGGAGCTGAAAACAGGATCAAATACCATGTAGAATCTGAAATCCCAACTATTTCATTGCTTTTGATGAGAATATTGGAACACTTTGTTCGACGCTATCTAGATATGGAGATATATGTGAACCGTTTGATTAGGTTCTCTTCTATTTTGGGCTTGAATAGAATAAAAAGACATGTCATTAGATTCCGTTTTTACTTGGTTAAGGTGGTTGTTTTGTTTGTTTATACCATAAATCACCCATAGATTTTTCATATGTAAATTGGGTTGTGCATTGGATTTTGTTGGTAACAGGAGAACCAATGGCTGCCGATGTTACTGCATGGGGCAAACCTGTAACTCTTGTGATATATGGTGAATTGAGTAGTTTTTCATCGTGTCGATCGTGAAAAAAAAAAAAACTATAACCTACTGACCAAAGCTTTTGGGCTGGACAGGACATGGTGGGCCTAGGGTGCAGACTAGGCTTATGTATGTTGTAATTAATTTTATGATTTGGGTATATCACTGGCTAAGTTCTTAATATCAATCCTCTGTTTGATAAGAAAGCTGAGAAATCATAGACTTTACAGTTCGAGTTCCTTGTTGATCTCCTTGGCCCTTTCAGTTCTTTCGAGAGTAAGACGATTCTTCAGAACTTGACTGAACTTAGCTGGTGTTGTTGAATAGGCAAATGCATGTATGATGTAGCCAAACCTCACCTCAAAGTTGGGAGAAAGTCATGATCTGTTCCTGCTTTAGTTAGGAATCGAAAATCACTCAAGTGGTGTCAACATAGGAATTTAAAAGAATAAGTTGGTCTATCATGATCTGGAATATATGCACTTTGCTTAGAACAAAGAAGGAACCATACTGAAAAAGTTGGTCTATCATGATCTGGAATATATGGGCTTTGCTTAGAACAAAGAAGGAACCGTATTGATGTTATTTATCGAAATATAAATGAAATAATAATTGGATATTAAACCGTGTCTTGTCGTTACAACAATCATAACTCTCGGAGGAGAAGAGGTTGTGGTTGCGGGCCCGGCATCGCAGAGGACGTGGGATTAGGGTCCAAATGCCTAGATATATGTTGTTTAATTGATTTCCTAAGGATTAATTAGGATCCTAGGATCTATTTTAAGTTACTCATTGGGTGTGTCACGAAACAGAATCATTAAAACGTTTTAAGAGAAAAGAAAGAATCGGGTTATGCAACGACAATGTCTCTTTTTGAATTCTCACACACACCCTCACATTTGTTTTCCCCTGTCATCCGATTCATCCCCTCAACTTCTATGGCCGCGACGGGGAATAAACAAGTCAAGGGTTCCGGCAAGAGGGATTGGAATTCCGTATTCCTGTTTACGAGGATTGCGGTTGCTAGACGCTTGGAAGAACGCAATATGTTTCCAAAAGAGGGATTTGTATAAGTTGATCGAGGTTGACAAGGTAACGAGCCTATGCAACGCACCGTCGAGATTTGGGTGCAAATCTAATTGTATGTACTTCGCCAGCCATGTGATGGGACCTACACTTCCACGCAAGGCTTTGGGCATCTCCAACTTTGAAAACACTCTTCTTTTGTGGATTGAGGTTCGACTTTAAACTCTAGACTCCATGCAACTTTGAACGTTGTCTTATGCAACTCATGCTTAATTTGTTGGGGATCGTAGACGCAGATACTCACAATAGAACTCGCAAATCAAAATCCCGCAAGCGTAACGTACAAAGGAATGCCTGGAAAATCAGACACCACAACTCAACATAATTATTATCAATAAACTTTGTAATTTAAGGCCTTGTATAAAAGAAATCATATATTTTATTTTGTCTTTTGGTATTACATAGTCCTTGCCTTTGCTGTAAACACGAGGTGCTTTATCTGAAAGCTTGGAGCTTAGGGTGGCTTATTTGCTGATGCAGTATTCCCTTCTCGGATAGAAATGAAGATAGAGGGCATTGGATATTTAACTCATTATGCTTGTAATGCATTCTCTATGCGTATTGATCTCATCCTTTATGTGGAATGCTGAAGGTTGAAATAAGCGTAGCAAACTAGGCTGGACTTACGCGATCTGTTGGATAATAAACGAAAATAGGCACATTAAGAATCAACACCAGATAACAGTATACAAGAGTATGAGCCAAGCAAGTATAGCATGGATAACCACATCACCACACCATGTGTCATTTTCATTCATATCTATATCATTGATGTATTTTTGTATAAACTATCATTCATGAATAAACCAGGTACATGTATACCTAGGCATGTTCATTCACGTTGTTATATATGAATATGCTTCGTTGCTCATGTTCTGCAACTTCTTTGCGAAATCAGTTCCTCCTACTTCGACAAGGACGAGGTTTTGAAAAGAAAGATGGAGCTCCTTTCTTGTATATCCTCCAATGATGGAAGATATCCAATGGTGATCACTACCCTCGTTGTTGGGCTTCTCATCTCTAACCTAGCTAAAACAGGTACGCTGCATATTATATACACATCAGTCAATAAGAAAATTCTATACCTATCTTATTAGTATCCCACAGCATTTTATCCTTTTCGCTTAGGTTGACCAGATTCATGGCAGTGGTTCTTATCTGAATGTAACTACAGCTAATGCCATCGGGACTTGCTATGGGATGCTTGGGAACAACCTTCCATCACCGCAAAAAGCGTAGTATCACAATACAACCAGTACAACATCAAAGGAATGAGAATCTATGGTCTGTACCAAGTCTCTCCGAGGCCCTTCAAGGCTCAGCCATTGAAGTCAAGGTCGGCGTCCCAAACGAGGACCTCCCAGGCATTGCCTCGAGCCAGAGCACGGCCTATTCTTGGGTCCAAAACAACATCAAGAATTATCCAGGCGTGAAATGGAAATACATATCAGCTGGAAATAAGATCAGACCTAACCTTGATAACGGAGGTGCTCAATATGCGCGCTTTGTGCTTCCTGCCATGCAAAATTTACAAAATTCAGTGAACAAGTTTGGGCTAGGAATCAAGGTTTCTATTGCGCTTGAGACGGGGATTTGTATCAACACTTATCCTCCGTCACAGGGCCAGTTCGACCCCACGATCAGCAACTACATCCTTCCCATTGTCAAGTTCCTGGTGTCCAACGGGTTGCCTTTGTTTCTCAATGCTTACCCCTACTTTGCCTACGTATACACCCCCAATATGGACATCAGATATGCTCTTTTCACTTCACCTAATGTGGTGAATATGGGTACCAGAACCTGTTTGATGCTATTGTTGATTCAGTACAGGTGCTGGAGGGGTGCAGATTGTGGTAACGGAGACTGGTTGGCCTACAGCTGGTGACAAGGCGACGAGCATAGCTAATGCACAGACCTATAACAATAACTTGATTCAGCATGTCAAGAATGGGACTCCCAAGAGGCCCGGCCAGGCTATCGAGACATTCATTTTCGACATGTACAATGAAAACCTGAAGTCACAGGAACGTGAAAAGCATTGGGGACTTTTCAAGAGCACCGGGGCACAAAAATATCCGGTTAACTTCAACTGAGGTCTGAAGATTCAAGGACAAGTAAAGAGAATAGAGAGACAAGCTGCTCCGATTTATGTGATATCAATTATATGAACAGGAAAGTGAGCTATCTAAAAGCCTGAGTAGCCAAAAATATGTTAACTTTACGAAATTATACGCTTGCAAAGCAAATATACTAATAACTGAAGCGGCACAAGCAATTCTAGGGCAAATGACCTATGAGAAACTTCCTAGCGCGGATACTGATGCTTCACGTTTCAAGATTAAATAAACTATAGCATTTCGAGTCCAACCAATGGCTCGAGATGCAACCATGGAGACCTTATGCTCATATATCAGAAGTTATAGTCCAAAGTAGTGTTTAAACGTCCGTGGCGCAATTCCCTTGGTGTGCTCATTGATCTCACCACCTTTGCCTTTGCAGACTCTGTCACAGCCATATAGCTAGGGAATGGAGAATGCGTCATCAATAGATTATCATCTCCACTTGATCTTCGTCGTACATGACCATATGATCTTTTCCGATGAGAAGGTGAAGAGCTCAACTCTTCTTCGTAATACCCCTTTGATGAATTTCTCTCTTTCAGCTTGAAACTCACATACAACTCATGAACTCTTCTATTTGAGATGAAAATTGGTGACAAATCCTCTGGTTTATCGCTTCTGTTCACATTGTCTTCTGTCCATTGATTAACTAGATAGGCCAATGCCTGACTTCGGCATGGGCGTGGAAACAGTTCACCAAGCTGAGGACACTCCCTCTCCTGAAAACGAATACCATTAGCATATGGAGTCCGACCGCAATCAGATTAGTGGTAAGCCAGTTCGATAAAAGACATATTTGACAGGATCCAAGGATGGGATCCCGTAATTAAGTTATGGCCCTTAACTTTTTCTCTACACTTGCAAAGTAACCAATGATAATGGTTTCATCTCTTCCTAATGAAGTTGTCAACCTCAGCAAGAAAAGAACTACGAAAACTAATATAACTAAAATACCGCATAGCTATGATCAGTTAGAGGGTTGTCAATTGCCAAACAGCAGATAGCGCCAGCTGATGAAATGCAAGTCACCCGATGAGAAAACGAGTACCGCTTGATGCGCTCCCTCCTAATGATGGCCGCTTTCTGTTTCAAAGATGCAGATTCCACTTCTTCCTTTGATAGCATGCTGTCGTTCATTGACGCCAGCTCTCAATGTGGTTGCCCTGCAACACTTTTTCTCAATCCTTTCAGAAAGAAACGAATGAAATTAAAGGTTGCCTGATCACCCTAGAAAATGCACTTACCACTTTTTCCTTATTCTCGCTTGTCCTGCTCCTATCTTTATTTTGTTCAACCTGCAGTGCTCCGAAAGGATAGTGTCTCAATTTTGCTGTCATTTGACGCCTTACAGATCTACCTCGAGCTATAGCTTGCAATCTCACTACTGTTTCAGCGCTCTTAGTGCTTTCCTCGCCTGTTACACCAGATCGTCCACAATTTCACAAATACCGTTCGAAATGTGACCAAAGGTCACGAGTTAGAACTCTGTCATCCTATTCGTATTCACCACTAGTTGGTTCTTCAACCACTGATGTGAAAAAGCATGCAAAGGGACATGGTGAAGAACTTATAAGAAATGCTTACGAGATAAGCCCTGAAAGCGGATTGAATCTTCACAGCAGCTACAGCAAGCGCTTCCTTCTCCTTGTGTTGATTATATAAAGAAGGTAAACCTGTTAGCTGGACAACCTGTGCCACATGAGCAGCAACAACTGTTGTAATTCTAGCAACATCCAGTGCATGCTTTCTCTGCTCTTCACTCACTTTGACCAGTGTTCCTTCTAGTGCTGAACTTGTATGAAACTCATTGAAGCCAAGTCGGTCCAAGGTCCTCTTGGATCGTTTGGGTATTCCAGGATCTTGGTCTCCGAGACATAGATTCCTCAAATGAAAAGACAACCAACTCTTCTTAGACATCACTGGGGACTAACTAAGCAATACGATCATCCCTAATTGCACGAAGGTGTCCTGCATCATTTAATAAGAGCTAGTTATAAATCCCTCTAAATTTGTTTCAAGATTAACAGAGGCAGAACAATGCGAATACCGAACTCAGTGTCAACAGCTCTGTCATACAAAGGAATGTAGCAGAAGGGAATTCCGGATGAAAACTCATCCTGGAAGACAACTGTTTCAGACAAACTCATGATCAAGATCATGTCAGAACATTACCATAGTAGTACAATGTCTACGCATTCGACTTCGATCAAGATGAAAGATCTCACTTGCTTAGTCAGCTTATCAAGACCAATACCGATGAATCTCAGCGTTTCATCTAAATCTAGAGAATTTGAAATTTTGGTATGTCACCATGGACAGAACGAAAAATAAGGGAAATTTGAATGCATTTTCACCAAACAAAGAGCATAATTCTCTAAACTGCACAGATATATTTAAGAGATGGATACTTACCTATCAGAAAATGAAGCAACTCTGTGTTTATGATTCCAGTTCTCACTTCTCAGGATAGCTTCCATCCATGACTCATCTTCAAAAGTTGTTCACAGAAAGTGACAAGCGAGGAAAAGGCCAAGGAAAGTAGACACCATGAGAACAATGACAAGACCACATAGATCGACCAAAGTGACCTGGTTTGATATCATTGTTGAAAATATTACAAAGAAAAACAGGGAAAAAAAACGAAAACCGAACAGGGGAAACTAAAACAATATCCATATCGAAAGTTTCGCCTAAACTTCACTTCGCACTGTAAGGATTTCACCGTTGTATATAAAATTACATTATAACAAATAGTAGGAGTTATGACCACAGTGTCATGAGCATAAGCAGGAGATGAGAGTATAAGATGTGAATGAAATTTGAGATAGGATATTTCAAAATAAGTTTCCCAGAAAAGAAACTGAATATCACTTTTCGAGTTCTTGGTGATTCAAAATTTTATGCCACAAGTATGAAAATAACAAAACATGAAGCAAAAATGTTGCCAAACAGCCCCCAAGTCTCTTTCTATTGATTGTTATAGCATATGAAATCACTGTCGAAGCAGCCATGGGCAGTTTTCCAACACTGTGTTCTGTGTTCAAAATTGAAAATATAAACCCTGAATTATTTAGAAACGAGCCAAACAAAAACAAACAATCCTAGCATTATGATTGAGAGAATTGATGAAAAGGGCAATGTGAAAATGCCTATGTGGGGTTTCGATGTATGCATGTTTCCTTTCACTCATTTGGCTGGCCTTGTAGTATTGCTGTCACCAGGGTGGTGTCCAACACTTCTCCTTGTCTACTACTTCACCTATCCTAATCATTCTGTCAAAAGCGCAACCAGAGAATACACGAACCGTTTAGTCATCTGCAATTCATATGGATCTTCTTAGCAAGAGTTACCATGTGCGTACGGTGATATCCACGGCTTCGACGCACGAAATGCCATTTGTGACTCAAGTTCACTACATGGTGTTCCCGATGCACAGAACAGGAATATCAGATAACCATGTTAAGCCGACTGCCGACTCTACAACCGATCAGTTTACATACTCGCCATAGAAGTCTTAGACCTCCTGCATCGAAATAAGTTGATAAGATAGTTAGCCGATCTTGATTAGTCCAAATCAAGAATTTCAATCAACACATGTAGAACAAGATTTTTTTTTAAAAAAAATGTATTAGTTGCAAACTCGGTAGTTAGTAGTACAACGGAAAAGCTACTGCAGAATCGCTATTGTGAGCACTACTCAGCATATGAACACAATCTACGATACTAATATGAGCCATTTGCTGGTTGCCGATGCAATGTCATTCCTTTATCAGCATGAACACAGAAAAAGCTTGTGTGGTTTCTTCATCTTCACTACAGGTGAACAAATCATACAAATTTGACAATGAAATCTGGTGAGAGTTTACCAAACCTTATCTAATCTTAAACATCTTATAAAAGAGGTTACCGCTACAAAAAAGGAATATATTGGTACAAAAAATATCGTTCTAAATTGGTTCCAAAATCCTCATCTAATATTATGACTGCTTTGTCAACGAGTCTGTAGCACTGTTGGCACTTCCCGCAATCCATTGAGAAATGAGCCGCCACAATTTCTGAAGAAGCCTTCGAGAGGAAGCCTCATATAAGGCTTAGTCTCTGGTGTGATGTGGAGCAAAAACCCTTTTTATCTTCTATGGATCGTGGAAATATCATTTGTACCAACCAGCAAGGAACCAACGCAGGAGGAAACAAAAGCAGCAAGCAAGAGCCTGCCAGTCAAAAAAAGCTTCGATTCAGCCCATCAGCTTCAATTGTATTGTATGATACAATACACGACTAAGAAGTAAGAAAGTAAAACAACGATCACGCCTGTCCTACGATAAGATTGAGATTAAGTGATTTCCTCAACATGATATCATAGATCTCAAGATTTAAATATGTTAGCCCCATTCAATTAAGCACATGTACAGAACACATACCGCATGGGTCGCCACGCCTAACTCTAAAAGGTGAATTCACCTGAATTGTCAAGCTTCTGCAGTAATACTCATGGAGTTTCTACAATAATCCTCGTGGAGCTTGTTTTTTTTTTTTTAAAAGGAAATCCTCCTTGGTCAACCGAATAACCCGCAAACCCGGAGGACCCTTTAAACCAGCTTTCGCTGACGGGCTCACCACCACAAAGTAGCTCGGCACTCAGCGGGTTTTGATCCCCTGACCTCTCCCCACATTGGAGGAGTTAGGCTGAGTCGCTTACCATGTGGGGTGGGGTGATCCCTCTTACTCGTGGAGCTTGTTGGTTCTCACACAATGTCAAAAATCCATTTATTACCAAGCTATGATGCCTTCAATTCACAACAGCCCATGGATATGGCATTTTTCATTATAGCAGAAAACTTTTACGACAAATAAGCCTTGATGGAGATGATTCATGGTTTTTTCTTCTTCATCTCTTCTACAGAAGTACAGATGTATAGAGAAAAAAGTAGGGAGTGGGGGAAGGGGAATGTCAAATAGATAATTTCATTTGGATCACCTGGAAAACAAGAAGAGAAACACAAAGTGATTGTTCTGTCATCTGCCCAAATAATCTCAAGAAGAAGTTTACAAGTGTCCCATCATTTGTTCCAGTCAGTAGTCCTGTTTTGGGATCAAACCTGGAAAAAAAAAATACACAATTCTAAGATGATAGTTGAATACAAGACATGCAGCGTGCGATGTTTAATGGCTAAATATTTGAATAAGAGAAGCATTTACTTCGGGAGACGATGGCGTGGACAAGGAATTATGCCAGCAAGCTACACACAAAGTAACTCACATTAAATGACCGTAAAGAGATCAATATTGAGAGAGGGATGCAAAAAATTGCACTCATACCTGGGGAAGTGATAAGAGGAAATTCAGAACTTGCGGAAGGAAAAAAATCAGAAGAGTTTCACTGCATTCAAGAAAGGTAACTTACATCAGCTGTGAAGTTGTTTTGCAGAGCCGCATATGAAATTAAGGGCATAAGCAACTGTAGTGTTGGGAGATAAAACTAGACACCACCAAAGACTCTCTTTCCACTTTTTTTGGAGATAAAATCTTGCATGCAAATATGCAATCTTATTCACAGAGTAGTTTTTTGCAAGCAAGGTTTCTGAGAGGAAATTTTACATATGAAAACAACCGCCCCGCCACCACCACCACCCCCCCC